>CAOLHI010002159.1:0-190000 GCA_948474755.1 Ctenosaura bakeri
TATGTAATATAATAATAAATAATAGGAACCTGTTCTCAGAATTTTAAGGTGAAGTTATCCCAAAACATTTTATGTACCTCAGAACTTTAAAACATGGGTAATCACAGCACTTGGAAACAACTTGAAAGCACACAACAACAACAAATGACAGCAAGTTGAACACCTGCTTTTTAAACCTTTGTATTGAAATATTTCATCATGATGGCATGCAAGCATTAAATGCTACTTTTTTTGTAAATAAACAGTTATAATGTACTTTTTCTCTCTCAAGAGAGACACTGAAAGCAGCTAAGAATACACAACAAAGTAACAATAATTCAGTCATTTAAAAACTTAAGTAAATACGTAAAGAAAACACCTCATAAAAACATAATTTAGAAGGCAAGAGAGACAGCGGTTATGGAGACATGGAGTAAGAATTCCAAGGAAACAGTTTCAAGACCCCTTACGTACAAAAAAAGTGGCATTTAATGCTTGCATACTATCATGATGTGTGCCTGCATAGTACAAGACTCTTAAAGCAATCACTTGACTGTGGAGTACTGACTTTCAGCAGATGGAGCTGTCAATTAGAGACTACAAATTGGAAATCATTCTGTTCCCATGGGTGAATTAGTGTGTTTATTCAGTAATTCTTAGTATTGCAGCTTTTCCATTAGCAGCTGTGCTAAGCTGTTTTGATTAACGTACATTGTCTCTGTCTTTACCCTTTTTGCTCATCTTAGGAGTGGTATTTCTCTTTGGTAAAGTGTGGATTGAGTCAGCGAAGTCCTATGTGAGCTGTTGTGTGACAGTAAAAAATATTGAGAGAACTATTTACCTACTGCCACGTGAGTCGGTATGTCTTTTTATGTTGACAGTAGGAAACTTCTCTGTTAGATATGGTCTGTTCAGTTATTCAGCCAGAAGGTTTTAAGAGAGACATAAATCAAGTTGAAGGCTTTCAGAATGTATTATAGAATAAAGTGTGGATACCTTCTATGTGATGTAGTCTAGAACCATCAATGAAAGTACTCTGTAGATGCTGTAAGATGATACTGTGTAAAGAACAGTGAAAATAGTGATGAAGTTAAATGAGAAAAAAGGACTGGAAGACTTATCAGTTGCTCATATTTTTGCTCCCATAAATTATTTACCATTTAATGTGTAATGCATTGAACTTTTGCTGTAAATTTCCTGAAAGTGAGCACAGTGCTCAAAGTACTCTTCTCTGAAGTATCTGGTTTAGCTCTTTAATAGTCAATGCCAAGCAGAATGCAAGTTGTGTACCATAAGTAGAGTTGTGTTTTCTCACCCTAGTCTTGCTCTTGAGCTCCTCTTCTCTTCCTCTAGTTCCATGAGTAGGTATCTGCTTCTGTCTTTGTAATAATGTCTCTTGTCTCTGTAATAATTATCTAAACGATCAATGCACACCATTTAAAAAATTTTTAAGTAAATTGTTGGCCAGTATAGTGATGGCTGAATTTCTTCTTCTTAAAGCGAATTGATATATGTTCTGGCAAAGAGACAGAGAATCCTGTGACTATGATGCACGTCTATCAAGAATTTAATGACCATGTTGCAGAAAAATTCAAAATAATGAAGTACAAATCCAAGGTTTGTCTGACATTGTTCTCTTACAGTCCCATGGTTTTAAGTCAGAAAGGTAGGCGTTTCAGGGCAGGAGAGTTAATTGTCAAGAAGTAATTAGGAAATGTTAAAGGGTCCGTGATATTAGTGCTTCCTTGCAGTAAACTTCTGTTGTATCTAAACATATAAAAGATGAGATCCAGGACACCCAATGTGGCAAATGATAACTATCACAGACTAACCATGCTTGTATTCTTAGGAGCACTCATCTAATTGCCTGGTTTTAAAGCTTTAGTCTGTTAAATGTCTGTGTCATGATTACAAGAGATAAGGTCAAGTTAATGAGTACAGCGTAATTCAGTCCAGGCAGTTTAGCATAAGTGGACTTCTGCAATGAGGGAAATGGTCACAAAACAATCAAAATATTTCTGCTTAGATTTTGTCAATATTCTGCACTTGTGTACTGGAGATATGATAATTCTGACAAATGGCTTGCTTCCTAAAAAATGGTAGCAAAAGTGTGTGTTGTTTCTGTGAGATTACTTGGACTTCATAATAGTATCTCAACTACTTCAGATTCTGTGGGACAGCTGCTGGCATTATAGAATTTTGTAAGTTCTTCTGATAAAATCCATCAGATTTAGACTGTGGAAGAGTTTTTTTCTTAAAGGAAGAGTGTTTGTGTTTCTTTTATCATAAAGCAGTCCTACAGAAATGCAAGTGCAGTGTAGGCTGATGTGTATTCTTGTTTGAATATAATTTTTTCTGCTTATTACTCTTCAGGTGGATATTGAAAGTTCTTCAAATATAGAAAACCAATTTTCTTACTAGGGAATGCCTTTAGGTCATTTAAAGTTCATGGTCAATTTTTTGCCTCCTTTGCATATGCTACAAAGGGGAATTGCAGCATCTTCTAAAAATTTCTTTTTGTGTATGGGGATTCTGTGAAATGTAGGGTAAGAGACCACAGAATATCTAGTTTTTGGGGGTGTTCCTAACAGAATAATTTCACAGTTTTTCACTTGCATAAAACTAGGTACATAGGATAAAAAGAAAGATTTCAGAAAGTTGTGGTATAGTATAGCTTACATCTGACAGGAAATCACACCCTCCATGTCCGATGTAAATGGGCCAGTATAAAGGTGTAATTCTAGGCTTCATAAATCATTATTGTTGATCCTGGGAATGAGTTTGTGTGGGCTATGTACCTCTTCCCTTCGTGTCTTTCAGCTTTGGTGCTGAGCACTTGAATTAGTTTTCCAACCAGTTTATTACCAGTTTCCAGTTTGCAACCACCTTTTCAGGCTAGGTTATAGTTTATGAAGCCTGCAGTGATATCTTTGACCAATGTTTTGTAATTTAGGAAGTTACTTTGGTAGGCGAATACAAAACTGGCCTAAACAAGAATGTCATGTTCTATACTGCAGGAGAAATTATTACAAAAGCTAGAAAGCTGTTTAACATGGTGGTGGTTGAGGAGGGGAAGCAGAAGGCGGGTGGAGCGATATCAAACACTGCTTGGTGTTGGATACCAGGTGGAACCCTTTTTTCCATTGGATGAGAATAAGAGCTTTAGTTTTTGCTTTTCCATCTGTTGAAGGAACTAGAATAAATTATGCAAAATTTTAAAATTAAGAAACATTACAATCTTCAGATTAGTTTTAAGAAGCAGATAACTATTTTGTGATAACGCAGAGTCTGTCATGGATTTTGAAATTTAAAGTGAGAAAAAATGTATTTTTCCTAATGAGGAAAATTTATAGTATCTCTAGTTTTACACATCAATGCCTTATGAATATGTCAACCATCTATATTTTGTCTAGAAAGTGGAAAAGAATTATGCTTTTGAGATACCAGATGTTCCCGCAAAATCTGACTACTTAGAAGTTAGATATTCGGTAAGTAGATAGTGTTATGCTGCTTCTCTGATAGTGAATTGTAAATTCAGAGAAATGGTATGTATTATGCTTAAAAAAAAGGCACAGTATTTTTTTTAAAAAAATCTGCACATTAAATTTTAGTACTTTAAAAGTTACTTTGTTGTTTTGTGCCTCTTCCTGTGTTCTAATGGGGATGAAGGATTTTGGTGTCCATTATCCAGATTAAATGCTATATAAGGAAGGACGAAAAAACGTGGGTGCAATGCTGTGAAGGAAGTGAGGCATTGGAAAAACAGGCTGTTTGGAAGTAGCAGATTTTGTCTGCCTTCCCTGACCACCTCTGGAAAAAAAACTACTAGTGTACATTAGTTTATCTTATAATGTAAGCTAACTAACTGTAGTATTACTGTAGTGTTGATGGGACTCTTTCCCACTATCACTCCACAGGGTGCTTACTTAGATACTTGAAATAGAATCCAGACCAGGAATCGGGAACCTTTGCCTTTCAGATGTGTTAGATTTGTTCCTCAAAGTCCAAGTCAGCACAACCATAAGGAATTAGGGGTTTGAGACCAAACATCTGGAAGGTTCTTCACCCCTTCTGTAAACTTAACAGTTGGTCACACATAGATTGCAGCCCTCTAGGTGATGAGAAACTGCATATTTTTGTGACCCTGTAATAGCCTGTCAAGCATCTGGTATCTTTCACATAGCTGATGTGCTTTTCATTTTATGTGCCTTGCTCAGATACTTTTGGTTAGTTACCTTCTGTGTAGTTGGTTTTCCTGTTGTCAAGTCCTGTGTAGCGCAAATAATGAGAAATAACCCTGTTGCAATATACAGTAAACAATCTGATTTACTTCTCAGGCTGAATATTCCCGGCTTCCTCAAGACCTGAAAGGAGAGACATTTTCTCATGTATTTGGAACAAACACTTCCAGTCTAGAATTATTGTTAATGAATAGGAAGATTAAAGGACCAGGCTGGCTGGAAATAAAAAATCCACGTATGCATATTTCATGTAGAATCCATCATTTTCTGTAGTATGATCATGTATATCGATGTTTGAGTGGGATGGTGGCATTTTAAATGTTTACTTTGTTTAAAAACTGCCTAGTGCAGAAAAAAAGGAATATTCTAAAGTCAAAAAGGTTAGAATTTATATAATTTTGGGTGGAATGTATTATTACAACTGTTACAGATTTTCAAACCATCTTTATTTTTAACCATATTATTTGAAACTCAGATAATGTATCAGATTAGATTTACATGGAAGCTACTAGTTGCATTTCTTGGAAGTTGGTACTTATTGAATGGTGTTGGTTAATCTGCTTAGCTTTTGTGTGTGTGATGGCTTAAAGTAAAGGTATGCCCCATATTCAAATTAAATTAAGACAGAATGTTATGAGTGAGTCACAGTAGAACTAATTTATAAATTCTGTTGTTTTAAGTGTCCGACTACTAAGTGTGTTCTCTGTATGTGCGGGAGTTCTGCGTCCCATTATTCAATGGCAACAACGTGTGCATGGTTGCTTCAGTGCATGAGTGTGTCCATTGCCACCATTTTATGTGTAGGACATGATGCAGTCACAGAAGCTCAAATTCTCAAGTCCGTAGACTGCGGGTAAGGAGGACCCACTGTACTCATTTATTTGGTAGTAAGTCTTATTTGGATCTGCCGGACTTCCTTTCTATCAAATTTTATCTGTTCCAGCCTTATCTGGGTTAAAGCCCAAGCACACTTACTAATGGGTTCATAGACTTACTTCTGAGTAAGCATACTTAGGATTAGGTTTGCCATTCAGCTAAAAATACCAAAACTAGAGGAAACACAGAATTAACAGTTTTCAAAACAAAACAAATCCAATTAGAATTGGATTATGTTATGATTAATCTTTATGTAATCTTCATACATTAGATTTGTTAAATAAAAGTGCAATCTGTGTTTAAAAATTAATATGGTTTTATGCATGTTCTAAAGATGGTTTCTCTATTATCTTAGAGCTCTCATCCCAGGCTGTCAGTTGGTGTAAAGTAGAATTAGTGGCACTGAAACCTGACTTCGTGAATGTGGTGAAAGATCTTCCCCCACCTCCTCTTGTGATCATGTCTCTTAGCATGAAGACAGTTCAGAACACAAAGACTCATCAGAATGAAGTGAGCCATGAATTTTGTTCAGAAAAGCAGTCCATAATTACTTGGAAAATTAATTATGTTTTTTGTAGCTGTGTATAGTCAATTAGGAATTGTTTTGATCTGAGAACACATTTTTGCTGGTAAACCTTGGAGTGTACTGCTTGCTGTTATAGTTTGGAGCTTAACACATACTGACCTTTTCTAATTTTGTCAGTGTCCAGGTGTCTCTTTTTTAGCAATAATTTGCATTAAGTTATTTCATATGTTAACAGCTTGGGGAGCTTGCTTACCTGAAATGTGGTGTGTATTTGTGGGTATGTGGGTGGGTGTGAGAGAGCATGTGAAGGTATTTCTTATGAGCTATATGCTTTTTCAGTTCATGCACCTGTTACCCATGTGGTGGTTTGTGGTGTATAAAGAAATGTAGAGGACAAATGAGCAAGAAAGGAGAAAGAACATGAACAATGTTTGAGGCACAGCAGTTCTAAAAGGAACTCTGTATTTTATCACATATTGGCAGTGAACTTCAGTGGGTTGCTAACTCTCCATCCTAGGAGGAAATGTTTCTCCTTGTTTTTGAAGTTGTCAAAGTTTGATAAGTATTATTATCAAGAGTCTTGATTATGTCTTAGCTTTCCTCTGTTCTGACACTCTAGACATGTTAATTTCTAAGAAATTAAGGTTTTTCTCTCTGCTTTCAAAAAGGGGTGGTGGAAGAGAACAAGGTGTCAGAGGTATACTCTCATATCTTGTTACTTTCTCAAGTGGGCTGACTTGACTGGAATGTGAAAAGTAGGAGACTGACAGACTGCTGGTGCAGGAGTTTGACACCTTAAAATTGGAATGTGTTCTTTGAAGTTATATCTGGCATATAAAAATAGGTTTTTCCCATCAAGCTACTTTGTATGGAAACCTTATGTAGTCAAGTGCTGAATATAGGTTCACAGCTAGATTTATTGATTAGGTTATTCTATCTGTGAGTAGTTTAATGAATAGACAAGATCTTGCTTTTAAGGGGTTAGTGACCGTGGGAGAACTTAAGACTTGCTTCATTAGGGCTGTTTGTTCTCTTTTTTTCATTTTTTCATTTCCATGTAGATTATGGTGATTACAGCTTTAGTACATCACAAATTTTGTCTGGACAAAGCACCACCTGTGCCTCCCTTTCAGACCCATTTCTGTGGTAAGTATAAGTAGAAACCTACCGTGTTAATCTCTACCCCTTTTTTTTTTTAGATTGGTGGCTTGACTGGTTTAGATGGGAGCGATAAACATCATTCATGTGTTAGCTTCATCCATTCATATTGCCACAGTCCTACCGGTTGAAGATGTTGAGAATATTTTTTTTTCACAAGTGAAAGCAGTCTAGGAAGGCAGTGAAAATATACGACATTTTAGTCATTGAGGACTAGAGGATAAAAACTGATTTTTTCCTTCAAGATAGTTTCTACATTGAATCTTTTCCTCTGAAAAAAAGATTCTGTATATTTGAACAATTTGTGACTCTCTCCTAGACTGGGAACAGGGTCTGAAATGAGGTGAAAATATAACAAAAACTCTGGTGCCAGAACTCTCGTATGAGACTTCAAAACACCTCCAAACTTTACAGTGCATTAATCTATGTAATGCAGATTGATAAACCTGACTGATTCACCTACATAACCAGTGGTACTAATATGGATGATATAACCAGGGATAAACTCAAAAGTTGTTTTGATTCCCATTCGGGAGAAATGTGGGGAAATAAATAAATAAATGTGAAGAAATGTGCCTACATGTACGTAGGCTTAATTTCAGATGATGTTGAATCTTGAGGCAAGGCAAGGATGTTGAATGGATGGATCATGAGAAGAGGTTAGTATTGGTCCATGTGCCTGGAGGATGTTCTTTGTATCTGAAGCATCAAGGGAAATTGAGTAGAGTTTTGGGGTCCCTTCACACTGCTCAGTATGATTCCACTTTAATCCTGGGGCTTGTAGTTTGGTGAAGCAGTAGGGTTCCTTAGCTGACAATTCCAAATGTCCCTCCCTAAACTGCAAATCCTAAGGTTCCATTAGATGTTTACATGACAGTTAAAGTGGAATCAAAGCATTGTAATTGTGTGGTGTAAGGCTCAAGGATTTTGCAAAGAAGGAGAAATGAAGGACATAATTTTTATGTATCAGGATAGGAATTACAGTATGTGGCCCTTCAGATGTCATTGGACTTCAATTCTCGGCAGCTTGAGCCAACATAACCGTGGGTGAGGAAAGTTGGCAACTGCATTCTAGCAACATCTGGAAGGCCATGCTATGCCCACCCTTTTATATTCATGGTGGTGTAAGGGTGAGTTGGTAGTTGGGCAAGATTATAAAGGCTTTCACATGTAAAGAAAAGAGATATGCAGTTGGTAAGGTTTGAGATAGCAATGTGTGGATTTGCAGAGGGCCATTGCAGCAATAGGGGAAGAATCCAGGAAAGACTTACCTCCTGTGCTCAGGCCTGAGATTAGAAAGCAAAGAGTGGTTCTAAGGACTGCAGCCATCAAAATGTGAGATTACTGATGTAGCTGAGTTGCTGGAGAGGAAAAATGTGGATTTTCATTGATGCTCATGAGGGAAAAAAATAGATGATTTGATGAAGGATTGAGGCTGGTGGAAAAGGAGCTAGAAAGTAAAATATGGAAACAATAAGTGGTATTAGGTTTGAGGGTAAATTAGTATTAAGTACATGTGGCCAAATTAGAAGGGAATAGTGGCTTTCTCTCCAAATGAGATTGTTGAGCAGCAATCAGATTTTGATTGGGGGACTGAGATGAAGAAACAGAGAAAGAGTGTGAGTTTGATCATTGGCCTTGAAGGAGGACCTCAAAATGGTAGTACATACACTGGTAACTTTAAGGTTGGACTTCAGTAATGTTCTGTACATTGGGTGTCTCTGCATGAGGTCCAGAAACTTCATTTAGTTCAAAACAGGGCGGCCAGATTGGTTACTATCTATGACCATTTCCACAATACACTGTTAGAATGCTATTATGCCACTTCTTCTTCGTGGTCTCTGTGCCTCATACAATAGGAGCTTTCGCGCCTGCGCGGTAGCGTTCGGAAGATTCTAGAGCTCGCTGGCTTGGCGGAGGGAGCCCCTCCCCCCGGTCGTACTGCGCATGCTCCTCCCGCCGAGCCGCGGTCTCTCCTCAGTTCTTTCTTGTCCGCCTCAGCGTACAGAAGGTTCTTCTCGTTGGCTTGCATTTCTTGCTGCGTAGTTGTTGGATTTGGATTCGGAATTGACCTCGGACTGTTTCTTGACTTCCCTTCGGTTTTCGGTACGTTTTGCACGGTTTTTTTTGGACTTTTGGACTGTCTTTGGCTTTTCCTCGGCTGGGTCTTCGACTCGGCGTGGCGTCTTCGGACTCTCCCCCTCTCCTCGCCCTTGCCCCGCGGTTTATGTCGGCTTTGTTCAAGTCCTGCGCCTCCTGCGGAAGGAAGGTCGCCCTTTCGGACCGACACTCGAAGTGTCTTTTTTGCTTGGGTGAGGGGCATAACGTCCAAACTTGCCCCGCGTGTAGGGAGTTCACCCACCAGACACTCCGTAACCGGGCGGCGAGGTTGAAGTCTTTTTGTTGGGAGCAGTCTCTCCGCGCCCAAAGACCGTCCCCGCTCCGATGGAAAAAGGACTTTCTCCACCCTCCTCCTCCTCTCCAACGGCCGCCGGGACCTCGGTACCGTCGGTATCGAAGCCCCCGGTACCGGTGATGAAGCTACCGAGGATCCCGAAGATCTCGGCGAGTCGGCCCCGAGACGACCCCGCGGCCTCCTCTTCGAAACCGCTGACTTCTGCACAGAAGAAGCGCCCTGCTACCGAGGAGGTAGCCAGGGAAAAGAAGAGGAAGAGGAAGGAGAAGCGGCACCCTCCGGAGACCGCCAGGCCACCGACCCCGCCGCCTACCCAGTTCACGGCAGAGTCGGCCCTCTCCGACGTCCCGGAGGAGGAAACGCTGCAGGCCCAGGAGATCCTGGAGCTATCGGACGACGACCAACCCGTCGAGGCCGCCCAGCCTCCGAAGCTAGTCGTGGAGACTGTGCCGCCGAGTCGCCGTCCATCTCCGGAGCGCCACGTGGACACCCCGGGCCGGAGACGTTCCTCCCCCCGGCGTGGCGAATCCCGATCTCCGGGCCACTGGGCCAGGCCTCCATCCCCGCGGTATCGGGAGATGCGCCTGGAGAGCGTGCGCGCGGGCGAGAGCGCTCATTCCCCCGGCTACTTGGGGAGATATGCGCTGGAGCAAGGATGGCACGAGCCCCCGGGCTCCTACTACTCTGACTCGCCCTCCTACCGGGACCGCTACCATCCGGACCCTAGATACTGGTCCCCGCGGCCCCGCTCCCGCTCGCCGCATCGGGAGCGCCACTACTCCCGCCACGGGCGATCGCCGAGGCGTGGGTCCCCGAGCTCCCACGCTCCCTGGGAGCCGTCGCCCCGCCACAGACCGGTCCCCCCCGCCGCCACGGACAACGGCCACGGCGACCAGGCCGACCCCCCAGGCCACCCCGGCCCGAGCGGGAACCTCGGCCACGTCGACGACGCAGGCGGCGTCGCACCCGAGACCATCGGTACCGCCCCCGGAGACCGTGCAGGCCCCGACGGTACCGCCGGCCGCTCTGCCGACGCAGCCGGCACAGCAGCGGCCTAGAGAAGGGGAGAAGACCGCGCGCTCGCCATCCCCGTCCGACGAGTCCTACGAGTCGGACTCGGACTCCGCGGAATCCACGCCGTCCTCCCACGAGTCACCGCCGCTGGACTTCGGAGACCCGCTCCCCGGGAAACGGCGCCGGAGGATGTGCGCCAGTTTTCCGCAATCCTCCTCCGGATGGCGACGGCGCTCGGCCTCAAGGTGACGGAGCCCGCCCCGCAGGCACAGGACCCGGTCTTCCAATACCTCGAGACCCGGCCTCCATCGACCGCGCCGCTCCCGTTCCTCCCGACCCTGGCGGACGCGTTGAAACAGCCTTGGGCGAAGCCGGCGTCCGCACAGCCTATCCCGCATAGGCTCGAGCACCTCTACAGGACTCAGAGGGAAGGAGTGGAGTTCCTGTTCAACCACCCCGTCCCGAACTCCGTGGTGGTGGAGTCGTCGCAGACGCGAGGTGGCAACCGGGCACACACCACCCCGCCCGCCCAAGAAGGCCGGAAACTCGACGGCTTCGGGAGGAGGTTCTATTCGGCGGCGTCCTTGGTGTCCAGGACCGCCAACACCATGGCCTGCCTGGCGGCCTATCATCGAAACCTCTTTGACCGCCTGGGCCCCCTCCTGGCTGACCTCCCGGAAGAGTCCCGCGCGTCTGCCACGCAGATTTTCGGAGAGGCCGTGGCGGTGGCTACCCAACAGTCGCCACCTCGAGGCACGCCGTGGAGGCTACCTCGAGGGTGATGGTCGGCGCCGTGGCCCTCCGACGCCACGCGTGGCTCCGCTCCTCCGGACTCCAGGAGGACAGTCGCCGGAGAATAGAGGACCTCCCCTTCGACGGGCAGGGGCTCTTCCACACGTCCACGGACGAGGCCATGGACCACCTCGTGAAGGCCCGGCTGACGGCGAGGAAGATGGGGATCAACCAGCCCCCCAGGCTCGCCGGTCCTCCCAGTCCAGATCGTCCTGGCGGAGGTCCTCCTCGTCCTCGGCCTACCAGTCCCGGTCCCCGCGCTCGACCGCCTCGAGACCGCCCGCGGCGCCCGCCCAGAGGAGGCCCTTCCGACGACAGCCTCCGCCGTCGAAGAAGTCGTCGTCTTCCGGGGGAGGGCACGCTTTTGATGCCTCCCGCAGGACACCACCGATGCCGTCCTTCGCCCCTCCAGCAGACCTCATCCATCACCCGGACCTGGCCAGACACCTCGACCGATGGCGCGAGATCACCACGGACTCCTGGGTACTTACCATTGTCCGCCTGGGGTACGCCATCGAGTTCCGGGATATTCCACCACGGGGCGTCTACTACTCCACCCCGGCCAGCCCGGCTCTGCTGGAGGAAATCCAGTCCCTGCTCGACAAAGGAGCGATCGAGAGGCTTCCGCCTTCGGCCAGGACCACCGGCTTCTACTCGAGGTACTTCGCCGTACCGAAGGCGGACGGGTCCCTACGCCCCATCCTGGACCTGCGGGGAGTGAACGAGTACATCCCTCCCAAGAGGTTCAAGATGGTCACGCTACCGTCGATCCTCCCATTCCTACGCCGAGGGGACTGGCTGGCATCCATAGACCTCAAGGACGCCTACTTCCACATCTCGATCCGCCCCCAGCACAGACGGTACCTGCGCTTCGCGATCGACGGTACCAGCTACCAGTACCGGGTTCTGCCCTTCGGACTCTCCACCGCACCCCGCGTGTTCACGAAGTGCATGGCTCCCGTCGTCTCCTTCCTGCGGACGAGAGGCGTCTCGATCTACCCCTATCTCGACGACTGGCTATTGGTGGCGTCCTGCAAAGACAAACTTTACAAAGACATTCACCTTACCCTGACGTGGCTTACCCGGCTCGGGCTCAAGGTAAACCCCAAGAAATCCCACCTCGAACCCACCCGCCTCCTCGACTTCATCGGGGCGACCCTCGATACCGTGGCGGGAAGGGCCTACTTACCGACGGAGAGGGCTCGGACGCTCACGCGCGCGGTGCGGGCGGCCGCCCAGGCCCCGACGGTGTCGGCCAGGACGCTACAGCAGCTGCTCGGCTACATGGCGGCGACCACGGCCGTCACCTACCTCTCCAGGCTACGAGCGCGACCCCTGCAGCACTGGTTCGTCAGGGTCTTCGACCCGCTCCGGGACGAGCAGTCCCGCGCTACCGTATTCCCCCCGAGATCCGGCAGACTCTCCTGTGGTGGCAGTCCCACCGGAACCTGATGTCGGGAATGCCGTTCCGCCAGCCCAGGCCCTCAGTCACGATAACGACGGATGCGTCCCTGCTGGGCTGGGGGGCCCACGCCGGGGACCTCCGGGTCAAGGGCGCCTGGATGGACGACGAGACGTCCCTCCACATCAACGCTCTGGAGCTCCTCGCCATCCACAAAGCCCTGATGGCGTTCCGGCACTTGGTGGCGGGCCGCGCCGTGTTGATCCCTCACCGACAACACGACTGCCATGTGTTATGTGAACAGGCAAGGGGGGACCCACTCCACCACTCTCCTGACCATCGCGCTCGCCCTCTGGAACTGGTGCGTCTCCCCAGGATCCACCCGCTGGCGGTTCACCTGGCGGGGCAGGAGAACACCATGGCGGATGCTCTCAGCAGGGACACCTCCTCCTACCACGAGTGGTCCCTGGCCGACGACGCCTTCCGGATGCTCCGACACCGGTGGGGCGAGCCGACGGTCGACCTCTTCGCGACCAGCCAGAACGCGAAATGCCGACGCTTTTGCTCCAGGGCGGGTCACGATCCCCGCTCCATCGGCGATGCGTTCCAGATCCCGTGGGACAAGGAGCTCCTGTACGCCTTCCCGCCGTTCCCGCTCCTCGGTCGCGTCATCTCGAAGATCATCTCGGACGGAGCCGACGCGATTCTGGTGGCACCGTACTGGCCGAGGCAACACTGGTTCGGCCCTCTGATCGAGGCCTCGCGGGGGAGGATCCTCAAGTTCCCGCTAGCGCCGGACCTGCTCTCCCACTCCAACGGCCAGGTGCTGCACCCGGACCTCCCGGTATTGGCCCTCCATGCCTGGAGGATATCGCCGTAGACGACCCGGCCATCGGTACCGTCTTGACCGCGGCGAGGAAGGAATCGACACGGAGGAACTACCACTATAAATGGCAGCGGTTTGTCGCCTTCGCAGAGGAGCGACGGAACCGACGTCCCCCGGGCCCGGGCCCCCGGACCGTCCTCCACTTCCTCCTCCACCTGCGACAGCAAGGCCTTGCCTTCACATCGATCAAGGTCTACCTCGCCGCGATCGTGGCGTACCAACCGCCGGGATCGCCCTCGGCGGCCCTCTTCCGGGATGATACCGTCAAGCGATTCCTGAAGGGCCTGCAACATCTCTACCCGCCGGTATCGCCCCCGCTACCGTCGTGGTCGCTATCGCTGGTGCTATCGCAGCTCACGAGGCCGCCCTTCGAGCCGATGGCGACAGCGGACGACAGGCTCCTGGCGATGAAGACGGCGTTCCTGGTGGTGATCACCTCGGCCAGGCGAGCCGGGGAACTGGCGGCGCTACGCTCCGACGACCCCTTCCTGGTCTTCCACCGCGACAAGGTGATCCTCCGGCCTGACGTCTCGTTCCTGCCGAAGGTGGTGTCCACCTTCCACCTCAACCAGGACATCGTGCTCCCGGCCTTCTACCCCGAGCCGACCTCGCCCCTGGAGCGGGCCCTGCACTCCCTGGACGTCCGTCGGGCCCTCGCCTTTTACACGGATAGGACGGCGTCCTACCGACAGACTCCACACCTCTTCGTCTGCTACGGCAGGCGGAAAGAGGCCACAAGGTATCATCCCAGCGACTCTCCAAGTGGGTCGCGCAGGCTATCCACTTGGCATACCAACTGGCCAGAAGCCTCCGCCGGACCTGCTTCGGGCCCACTCCACCAGAGCCGTGGCCACGTCCGCGGCCCTCCTGCGAGGGGTCGACCTGCCGGAACTGTGTCGTGTGGCGACCTGGGCTCAACCGTCGACCTTCATCCGCCATTACAGGCTCGACTGCCGTTCCAGGCAAGATGCCCGGTTTGGTCGTGCGGTGCTGGCCTCTGTCCTCTAGGGTCTGGGACCTGACCCACCATCCTACAGGTGAGCTATACAGTCTCCTATTGTATGAGGCACAGAGACCACGAAGAAGAAAAACAGGTTGCTTACCTGTAACTGTAGTTCTTCGAGTGGTCATCTGTGCCTCATACACACACCCGCCCTGCCTTCCCCTCTTTTTCAGGTCCCATGTTCTTCGGCGGACCAGAACTGAGGAGAGACCGCGGCTCGGCGGGAGGAGCATGCGCAGTACGACCGGGGGGAGGGGCTCCCTCCGCCAAGCCAGCGAGCTCTAGAATCTTCCGAACGCTACCGCGCAGGCGCGAAAGCTCCTATTGTATGAGGCACAGATGACCACTCGAAGAACTACAGTTACAGGTAAGCAACCTGTTCTTTCAACATCTTATGGAATCCCAGGATTTGCAGTTTAAGGAGGAGCATTTAGAATTCTCAGCCAGAGAGCTCTTTGGCCTCAGTAAACTACAAACCCAAGAATTCTACAGGATGTTAAAAGTGGAATAGCACTATAACAGTGTAGTGTGGAAGTGGCCTATGAGTAGTCCTATTACACATATATTAAAATCACTCCCCTAGCTACCAATTAGTTTCTGGACAACGTACAAAGTGTTGGTTGTTACCTTAAAGCCCTACATGGTTTGGGTCCAAGTTACCTATGGGATTGCCTTCTCCTGTATAATTCAACCCAAATGCTCATGTCTTCTCGAGGACATCTGCTTAAAGCTCTAGGCTGGCAACTGTTACCCAGAGGACTTTTTCTTCAGTTGCCCCCAAAGTGTGAATGACCTGCTGGAAGAGATTCAACAGCTAGATATGGTGTCTGTGTTTAAAACAGCATTAAAGACCAATTTCTTCTGGGAGGACTATTTAGATGGTTTTTAGATTAGAACTTTTAAAATTATGAACTGATTGTTTTTAATATGTATGATTTTTAACTGATTTTAGGCTAACTGATAATTTATTTTTAATTGGAGTTTGTGCTTTTAACTGTGTTATGTGTCTATATGTTGCTGCATTTTGATGTCTTGTTTCCCACCTTTATAGAGATTGGCCGGGTAAGAAATAAATGTGAGGTGGAAGAGGAGGAAATGTACGCTAGATTGGGCATTATATTCAGCACAAAATCTGCTTATGCTTTCTATCTGTATTCCAGAATCTTTGTGAGATTCTTTTTCCAGGCCTCTGTTCCCAGCCTCTGTGTCATTTAGCCATCTTACTGTTGCTTTAAATTCTGGATTCTAGCTAGATGGCAGCCATCAGTACAAAGTGAGATACCTTTAACTGTTACAGTAACATACTTCAGTCTTATGTGATCTGTGCTTCTTTTTCTATAATACTGAAATACTGATGCAAAAAACATATACATGGAATGAAAGAATTGTGAGTTGAGGGTTTTGTTCGGAATACCAGAACTGAACTGAGCTCACTGTCTTTCTTCACAAAATTATCTTCTAACTATTGCCCCTGCTCGCCTGCATTTCAGCAGTATATTTTGAAGGGATGAGGTGGAAACCAAGCAAAGGACAGTGGTCCATCTGAAATTTCCTCCTTCCTTGTTTGGATCATGGCTCTCAAGTGGGAGGGGAGTCATTTTGTTCTCATTATTAAACAACTGGAAGTTGGAAATCTTTACAGATTTCCTTCAAACCATAAAGGCAACTACCAGTAAACTTGGATGCATTGTCTGTACCTGTGGCTGAGTTATTGATGCAAATCAGCAAGTGATAAGTTTTAGATCCATGAGTTGCTTATTTTCTGCTGAGGCCAGATATGTATGCTAAATAACTTTGGTATTGCCATCTTTCAATAAATGGTTAATGTCCCATACTGTTGAGTTTGATGGCATGGTGTTATGCTTTTGCAAAATGTGATCATAAGGTACAGAATGTGAGCTGTTCTTTCAACAATTTTCATAATGTGTATTTTTAATTTCTTTTGCAGTTATTTCCAAACCAAATGATTGTATTTTCCCATATGACTTCAAAGAAATAGTTAAGACTAAGGTAACATGATTTCTCTTTCATATTGTTCTGCATGTTATATAGCCTTCATCTTTTTGGAAAGGATGATTTCATGATGACAGAGTAGAGCGTATTCCCCTAGGTGATGGTGATGAAAACGTTGGGACAGATCTTTTAACTTTATATTTGTATGGATGCTTTATCTGCTAAATTATCAATGATTCTATTATATAGCTTGCTATACTTAGTACTTTCAATTAGAAGCCAGAATGTTACCTGTTAAGATTTGAAGTATGAGTGACATGAAAGGGGTTTTTTTTTGCTTTGGTTTTTGCATTCTATCTTTTACTAGATAAAGTCAATCTTTTACAAGAACAACGGCTTTGATAGGAGTAATAAAGGGCTTTCTGCACATGATTATTATCCACTTACTGTTTATTTAAAGTATTTCTATGGTGCTCTTTTGTCAAAAAGTCTGCCATAGTATTATTAGTAAGATAGTCTTTGCCTTCTGATTTAAAAAATGGTAGAGAAGGAGAAAGGAATGGTTAGAGAGGACGAAGACAAACAAGGTCAGACACTGGTTCTTATAGTTCTTACGGTTCTTATTATGACCACCTGAGGTACAAACATTTTAGCTAATCTGGGGAAATGGCTGTCACCTAAGTAACATTTGGGGAGATCCAGGGCAGCTTACTTTTCAAGAGAGTCAGTGGAGCTGTCCTGTTTCTCTTCTATCCCTCTGTTCTTTTGCTTCTGTCACTTGTTATTTCTTTTATTTTTCATCCTGTTGCTACCAGAAAAATGTGCCTTAGGCAATGTTTCAGAAATTATTGGCTGTAAGGGGTTTGTCAAGTCATCTGCGAGTTCAATCTTGCCAGCTGTAAAATGGACCAATGACTCTATCTTGTTTTGAACGTATACGCGAAGATGCTGGTGGCAGTGTTGGGGTGTGTGTGTGTATGGCAGATCTTCTTTTAATGTGATCTGTTATTTAAGTTTTGTTTTGTCTGTGATAGCATGGGAGGGATTTCTGAACATTGTAATGTTTGGTTATATGTGCATCTCTCACTAATTTGAGAGTAGAAACATAATTGTCCAAAGTTTGTCTGTGAGTTTATCTGTTTGCCTGTGTCAGACAGGCAAAGACCTCATATGATTGGCTGCCTGTGAAGTTTCTGTGGAATCCTGGGGTTGGCAGTTTAGGGAAGGCCCTTTAGAATTCTTAGCCAGAGAGCTCTTGGGCCTCAGACTGGTTGCTATGGAGATGAGGCCTACCAGCAAGAAGGAGGAAGGCAGTGTATTCCCTCAGGAAACCAACCTCTGTATGTTAATAACTGAATACAGATTGGATTGGGGAATATGGGGAAAAGTTACACGTACTGGACAACATAGTTTGGGGAATTAGAGACACAGGATCTCAAATCTGTGTATTTCAACTGCATCTAATTCCTAAGATAAGGTATGGTAAGGGAGTTCCTAAGGTATTTCTAACAAGTATTACCTATGAGAACATAAAATGCCAGGCAACGCTGGGTAAATATGCTAGTTAAAAATATTTTTAGCACCTGAGTTATTTTTATCTTGTCTTGTTTAGAATGCCAAAATAGAGATTGCCACAACAGAGAGGACATTGCTGGGCTTTTTCTTGGCAAAGGTTCATAAAATTGATCCAGATGTTATTGTGGTAAGTAGCTGCACTGTGAGATCCTTTTTGCTGTTATCTTTGGCTAAGCTCCTCTGATGTGATGATGGAGTGCTGGGAAACATTCTGACCACTGAGGTGAATGTGTTAACAATAAAAGTTACATCAGTTACAACAATTGAGTGAAAAACCAGTGGTGTGACTGGGATGGAATCTGGAAAGGATCACTGCAACAGGATGCTGTTTTCCCCAAGTGGGAAGTGATTTTTGTTTATTAAAGCAAGGAACAACAGTGAATGGTATGGATGACGGGCTGAACAACGGACCTGGAAATGATATTCAAAGAGGAGGCTAGTTCTGGAATGTATACTGTTTACGGGCAAATAAAGAAAGCAATGGTGCTGGGATGAGGTAAAGAGTGTTCAGTGAAATCTGTTTCCTGATAATTATATTTAGGATTGTAGTATATAGGTCAATCAGAAGTACATCTCAAGAAAAGCATTATGGTTACATCCCGCTAAATGTATACTGGATTTCTACCTCGGCTTCCCAGGTATTTGGAAGTATCTTTCAAATTCTTCTTTATAGACTTTTGTGACACTTGTGATAGCAGTCTCATTTTTGATATGCTATGACTGGTTACAGATTTAGGATTGGGAAGAGAAATATTCTAATTTTTTGTTGCTATATGCATGTTTTTCGATGATTAAAATAGGTGGTAGGAGACAATGCTAACCCACACACTTGGATTAATATGTTTCACCTTGCAGCATTCATGGGAACACTAATTATGGAACATACTTCTTATGACACAAGGTTTCAGATTTTACCATTTGTATTCTGTTAAGCTTAATGCATACAAGAGATATATACTGTGTACTTACTCATTTTTTATTCTCTTTCTGAGGGACACAATATTTATGGCTTTGATCTGGAACTACTTCTCCAGAGAATTAACTTCTGCAAAGTTCCACATTGGTCCAAGATAGGTCGATTGAGAAGATCAAACATGCCAAAACTTGGGGTAATGTGTTGCTTAAGTCTCATTTCTTTGTGATTAAAAAAATAAGTTATTTTGGTTCCTGTATTTTGAATTCTTCTTTCATTTGTTTTGACTATTCCTGTACCATGGCTTACATACCAATTTTGGATTTCAGTGATGTTGAATGTCTTATTTCAGTAATGAGACCAAGCAAATTTAGTTGTCTCTAGATGGAGATATTGACAGATTAATGACTAATAGAGGTACTTTTGTACGTATTCAATTGTGGGGAAAATGTATGTTGGCTTGAGTGGCAAATCATTCTCTAGAGAATGCTTAAGTTTTTTCCAATTGTGCTAAACATCTTAGTTTGCTACATCTCACAGTTTTTCTCATTTATTCTTTGAATGGATGTTACTTATGGTAACACTGCCCCCTTTTTCACATTGCTACAGCATATTTAGACTTCTTTATCCTAGAACCTCTTTTTTGATGGATATTCAGGTTCTTGGCTTCATCTAGGTGATAATTTGACCACAGTGGCACACTTGACAAAACCATAGTCTTACAGCATTGGTATTGTCATGTGATGTATGCACACATAGTTTGCTCCTGTGTATACGTATGCATGAACACACACATATATAATATCTATCATTTGTACAGTGTAACAGTTGTCATGTGGTTGGCTTGTCTGGAATCTACAGAAAAGCTTGAAGAAAGTATTGTAGTGCATATGGCTATGTGAGACAATTGAATTGCTGCAGCAGTCTTGGAACTTTGCAGATTAAAGTTATTTAGAAAAGCCAGAGCTACATATTGACCACGATAGATATACTACAAATTAAAGCTATAAATATTTTTTCTGTATCTCTATAGCAGACTACAGTAGTGACTAGGGATGGGCCAACTGAATCCTCAAATCCTGGGCAAAGATTTGAGATTTGGGGATCCTAATCCCCCTGCCAAAATAGGTGAATCAAATCTCTTGAATCCTGCCCTGGCTGGGGGTGTGGAGGAGAAGGTGGCAGGGAGCACAGTCTCGCACTCCCCACGCTTCTCCCCCTGGCCACAGTCCAATCCTGCCTGGGGCAGGCCGCAAAAGCTGATGGGGAGTGTGATATCATGCTCTCCACTCTGCTGCCACCAGCCGCAGGCCTGATCCTGCCTGAGGCAGCCGCCAAAGCTGGCTTAGAGCGTGATATTGTGCTCTCTGCTCTGCTGCCACTGGCCGTGGGCCTGATCCTGCCCAGGGCGGGCTGCCAAAGCTGGTGGAGGGCATAATCTCATTGTCGGGAAGATCAAGGAAGAGGAAATCTGCCCTGCCTTTGTTAAGGGAGGAAGGGTTTCACAATGAATGCCTTGGCTTTCCCCAGTAGGTTGACGAGGCTGCTGGCTGTGTTGGAAGCAGCGGCAGCTCTGTCTTTTGAATCCAGGAGGAGGGAAAGGAGATGCACTTGAGGGTCCCTTCTGAAAGTCCTTCCATTCCATCCTGCCCTTGGAATGCAAAGTCCAGCCTCCACAAAACTGGGCGGGGTGCACAGGCAGTGTGATGAGCAGCAGAGCCTCTTCTCTGCCGTGCCCACCCACCTACCTCCAGTGGCTCCTGACTTTCCACAGCACCAGTAACCAGCTGGGGCGAGGAAGTGGAGCAGCAGAAGGAGTGCTCAAAGGCCCTGGGAGATGGGCTCCCGCTTCTGCCAGGCATCAGCCACAAGTGTGTTTTAGTTCTTCACCAGGCTCTTTGGAGACATGGCTGTGAATTAAGAGCAGCCAAAATTCTGGCCCAAAATCCATCTCCCTCTGAATGCTGTTTCTAGACACAACTACCTTCCAAAAGCACAAGTTGTCTCAACAATGACTTCTGGGTGACGCAGTCCCAGGGGTTCCTGGCCAGATTAATTTTGAGACAATTTGCAATCACCGACTTCTGAGGCTGAGAGAGAGTGACTCACCCATGGTTTCTACAGCTGAGCAGGGATTCAAACCCTGCTCTCCAAGAATCCTAATCCAACATGCAAACTGCTACACAGGCTGGCTTCCCAGAAACAGAATTTAAAGATGGGCAAAATGCCACTGTCAGACCCCCTAAGCTATTTCTGAGGTCCTCAGCGCCCTCCTTGGACTGACCTTTTTCTGTGACAGAAAAAAGAGTTGAATTATCTGCCCTTGAATTCTCTTCTTATCCTCTTAATAAGAAGTATGGGTATGTTTTCCTGAACTGAAAACAATTTTTTCTTTGTTTTTCATTAAACAAAGATATCAAATTCTGCTTCAAAAACACTTTTCAGTAGAAGTGCTTTCTTCCCCTTGCTTTTTAAACCCTTTTTAAAAAAAAGTTTTGAAAGATTCAAGATTCGTGAGATTTGTGGATTCCCAGAACCTTCCAGGGATTCGGATTCAGATTCGGAAAATTCTCAATTCGTCCTATCCCTAGTAGTGACTTTTCTTTCTTGTGTTGACATGCAATGTGCTGTTGCAGGGGTAGACTACTTTGAGCCCTCCTGGTGTTTGGACTGTAAATCTCATGATCTTAAACTATTAGCTATGTCAGTGTAGAACGAACTGGAAGGCGCCATATTGACCACAAGGGCAAGGGGAGCACAAGGGCAAGAGTCTGTCCTTCTCTTTGGCGGAAGAAGGAAGGTTCTGTACTTGTTCCCTCTGGGGAAGTTTTTGTGGAGGTGAGCTTGTGTTTGCTGGGTCAGCACTGACTATTTGCCTGAGCTGTTTGGAGGTCTGCGTGGGGTTTTTGTTTGTTTTTGGCTGTGGGTTCTCCTGTAGCACATAAGTGGGGAATGAGGAAAGAAGTGACTTTTAGTGAGAAGTCTAGACAGCTGTGCCACTACATATATAGGATGATGAATATGGATGGTGATAGAATTGTTGCAGTGACCTACATCATCCATGACATGTATGTTTTCTTGCTGGAGGATCTGCTGTGCTATACATGCAGCAAGCGCAAGCTGGTTGCCCTTTTGGAGGAAAAGGTGCAGTGACTTGAGACCCATGTATCTGCATTTCAACTTATCAGGGAGAGTGGTTTTTTTTTTTTTTGGAAAAAGTGGAGCAGACTCTTCTGGAAGGACAAGGGAAGGCAACCATTCTGAAGCACAGGATGAAGATCTTTGAAAGAATGTGACACACAGAAGCAGAATTATCAAAAATCATGCTTCAAACTTGGAGCTAAGCAATAAACTCCCAGCTCTCCCCTTAATAGGTAGCTATGAGAAAGAAGAACAGCAACAGGAGCCTTACACCTCTGAAGGTTTGGCGGTGACCTTGGAGGGTTCTATGAATGGAAGAGTTGCTGTCAATTCCCAGAAGAAAAGAGACATCTGCGATGTTGCAGGTGATTTGGTGTTGTGAAGAACAGAAACAGTGGTGTGTGGGCCTAATAAAATATCTTTAGAGGAATGCTGTCTCCCTGGGGTGGAGATCTGTGATGCAACAGAGACTGACAAGAGTCATGCATCCCAATTAACTTTACCCTTTCCTTCTGAATCATGTTGGAACTAGTGATACAGAAAGATAAATCCTTCAACATATTGAAAGAGACTGCAAGGCTCTAGGGAGGAAGCCTTGGGGGCACAGGCTGTTTTTCATCACTCTTTCTTGTTAAGGACAGCCCAGGAAGAGGGAGAAGAATACAAGAAATGAACAACTGACTCTGCAGATGGTGCCACCAAGAAAGATTTGGCTTCATGGACTCTGATCTGTGCTTTCATGAAGAGGGACCTCTGGGAAGAGATAGGTTGCACCTCACAGCAGTTGGGAAGAATGTTGGAAAGAGTCTGAAAATCTGATCAGGAGGACTTTAAACTTAGTTAGATGGGAGAGGGAGACAGTATTCTGGAGAGCAGGGGAATACTGGGGAAAATAGCTTTAATGATCTGGGGAGGGAGGATTGGGACAACAGTAGAAGAACCCAAGGGTAGGCAGAAAACAACAACGAATCAATTGAGACTTGTGCTCTTACATGTCTCTGCACTAATGCTCAGAGCATGGGAAATAAGATGAACATGAACTCTCAGCAGAGGAAGATAAGTATGATTTGGTAGGAATCACTGAAACCTGGTGGGATGAGAATCATGATTGAAATGTAGTAATAGAAAGGTATAACCTATTCCAACAAAAAGACCAAACAGAAAAGGAGGAGGAGTAGCACCATTGTATGTGAAGGATTTGTATGCCTGTGAGAAAATCCATAACTTAGAGCATGGAAAACGAGTTAAGAGCCTTTGGGTAAAAATTAAGGGGTAAGAAACAACAGTGACCTCATAATGGGGCCCTGCAGCCATACCGAACATTTGGATGATGCTTTCCTACCACAAATGACCAAATATTCAAAAAGAAGAGATATAGTAGTAACAAATGTCCACCCTGATATTTGTTAAAAGTCACAGTCTGCCAAGAGTCTAAGATCCAACAAATTCCTCACTTAGCCTTGTAGCCAATTTCATGGTACAAAATGTGGAGGAAACAACAAGTGGATCAGCGATTTTGGATCTGATCTTAACCAACAGAGACAAATTGATCAGTGGGGTAGAAGTTGTGGGACTCTTGGGTGGCAGTGACCATGTACTCTTGGAATTTGTTATACGGAGAAAAGAGGAAGCTAAATATAGTAAGACATGCACTTTGGACCTCAAGAAAGCAGATTTTGATGAGCTTAAGGAAAAACAGGGTGAGATCCCATGGTCAGCATTGCTCAGAGTTAAGGGAGTTCATTATGCATGGAAATTCTTTAAAGATGAGATGAAGGCACTGGTGCAAACAATACCAATGAAGAGGAAAACTAGGGGATGTCTAAAGAAACCAGGATGGATGCAGAAGGATTACCTGAGCTTTAGAAAATGTATGAAAAATGGAAGAAGGAGGAAATCACCAGAGAGGAATACAAATTACGTTTTAGGGTGAAAATGAGTAAAGTTAAAATTCAGAGTGAACTCAGGCTTGCTAGAGAGGCTAAATATAGTAGAAAGGTTATTGTTGTTGTTTTATTTAGAGCAAGAGGAAGAACAAAGAAATGATTAGTGCCGCTGTGTGGAGAAGAAGATGAGGTGCTAATTGTGGACAGAGAAAAGGCTGAATTATTTAATGCCTTCTTTGCCTCTGTCTTCTCCCAAAGGAAAACAGTGTTGTAGTTGGTGAAGATGGAATAAGTAATGCAGTAATGGAACTACAGCCCAAAATAGATATCAAGAGGTATTAAAGGAATTCTTAGCTACTTTAAATGAATTTAGGTCTCCAGGGCTGGGTGAGCTTTATATGAGAGTACTAAAGGAATTTGCAGATGCAATCTCAGTGCCACTGTGTCAGAGTCCAACTCCCTGTCTGTGCCTCTCTGCTAGCAATGCGGGGGGCAGCGAAGGTACTTGCCCCAAGAGGAGAAGGAGGAGTGTCCAATACAAACAAGTGGAAACGCTGCGCCAAGCAAGTCAAGGTCAAATCCAAAAAGTTCAGAAAGCCAAAGGTCCGTCCAGAGCGGTCGAGGGAACCGGAACACAAGGGTTGTGAGGGCTTGTGTAGTAATTTGCTACAAGCAAACAGCAAGCCACACTGACAGGCTAAAATAGCCACTGAAAACAGATATTACTCATCATTGTTCTGTTTCCTTAATCCAGCCAAAGTGGCTTCCCTCTGAGCTGTTTGTTTCAGTCTCCTCCATGATTGGGGGCTAGGGGGCACAGGTGCTGACTGGGGCAACTCTGCCTCCGCTTGTCTTTCAGCTGATGGGGATGTTTGCAAGCTGGTTTGGTCAATCACTGGCTCTGTTCCTGGCATAATCAGTTGCTCATTGACCTCAGAGCCATCATCTATCACACATTGTCAATCATCTTTGAGATTGTTGAAGAACTGAAAAAGTTCCAGCAAATATCCCCTCCAAAACAGGGAAAAGAACAGGACCTGAGCAACTGCTGACCAGTCAGCTTGATGTCAATAAGAAGAAAGGTTCTAGAACAGATCATTAAGCAATTAGTCTGTGCACACTTGGAAAGGAATGCTGTGATTACTAAGTGCCAGCATGGGTTCCTCAAAGACAAGACATGCCAAATTAATCTTATCTTTTTGTTTGATAATGTTACAGGGATGTTCTGTGGTTGTAGTACATTTTGACTTCAGAAGGGGTTTTGACAAGATCCCCCATGATATTCTTACAGGCAAGCTGATGGACTGTGGGCTATACAGCATTATAGTTAGGTGGATTTGTAATGGTGGACAGGGTGAGCACAGAGAATACTCACCATCCTGGATAGGAGTGGCAATTGGAGTCCCTCAGAGCTCTATCCTGGGCCCAATGTTGTTTAACATCTTTATAAATGATTTACATGATAGAATACAAGACATACTTAACAAATTTGCTGATGACATCAAATTAGGAGAGTAGCTAATACCCCCAACAAGCAGGATTAAAATTCAAAATAAATGACCTTGACAGATTGGAGAATTGGGCCACAACTAACAAAATGAATTCCAACAGAGATAAATGTAAGGTACTTCATCAAGACAGGAAAAATGAAATGCATAAATAGAGGAAGGGTAACACCTGACTTGAAATCAGTATATGTAAAAATGATCTAGGGGACTTGGTAGACTGCAAGCAAAACATGAGATGTGGTGGCCAAAAAAGCCAATGCAGTTCTGGATTGCATCAACAGAATTATAGTGTCCAGATCAGGGGAAGTAGTCATTCCACTTTATTCTGCTTTGCTTAGACCTCATCAGGAATACTTCATCTGTTTCTGGGCACCACAATTCAAGACGGATATTGACAAGCTGGAACATTTCCAGAGGAGGGCAACCAAAATAGTATAATGTCTGGAAACCATGCCCTATGAGGAGTGGCTTAAGGAGTTGGGTGTGTTTAGCCTGGGGAAGAGAAGGTTAAGAGATAATATAACAGTTATGTTTAAAGGTCTGAAGGGATGTTGTGTAGATGATGGAGCAATCTTGTTTTCTGCTGCTCCAGAGATTAGAACCAGTTGATTCAAAAGAGAAGAGGTTCTACCTAAACAGTAGGAAGACTTTTTTTTTCTGTAAGAGCTGTTCAACAGTGGAACACACTGCATCAGAGGGTGATGGACTTTCAATCTTTGGTGGTCTTTAAGCAGAGGTTAGATGTGCATCTTTGATGAATTCTGTAATTGTGTATTCCTGCATGGCAGTGAGTTGGACTACACAGCTCTTGTGGTCCCTTCCAGTTCTTAAGATTTCGTGATTCTAAGACCTACCCATGTTATTAGCTAAAAGAGTAGTGGTGGCTTGTTGCCTTTGTTTTCCTCTACGGTGTTCCTTGTGCTATTTATGGTTCACTTGTTTGCTTTCTGGCCGCCTTGTATGATTCACATAACAGAAGATTTACTAAATATTGTCCTCCCTCCACATTTGCAAGTGTTCAGGGCATAGAACCCTCGTGAAAGTAGAAAAATCACGAATAACTCCACAGTCTGCTACCCCCCTTTCCCTACCAGCTCCCCCTTCCTGTCCTCATGCAAAACAGAAGGGAATGGGGTGAGGGAAGTGCCCCAAGAGCCTTTGTTTCCTTCTCCAGAGTTCCCTCCTCTTCCCATGCATTTTGTCCCAGCACGAAAAAAATGGATGGGAAGGGGAGGGGGGAAATTCCAGAAGAGGAAAGGAAGGGTCTTGGGAACCATCCTCCCATGAGATCTCTGCCCTGGAGCAAAATGCATGAGAAGGAAAGGAGGAGAATTGCTGGCGAGAGCAAATTCACGAACGTCAGACCTATGACGTGGAGGGAAGACTGTAGTTAAAATAGCTATACTTCTTGCAACAATGTACAGATTTTTGGGGATTAAATCACTAAGTGAGGCAGATTCATAGAGTGGTAAATGTGTTAGCTGTAATTGCCATTAATGAAACTGTGGCGTTATTAGTGTTTGTGACAATGCACCAAGTCCTTAACAGCCTATAAGGTTGTTCATATATATACACAGGAGAGAGGAGCAACTTCTGCATTATGTCTGTGTAAGTCAGTTAGCCCTGAACAGGGACATTGTATGGATGGTACCTCTAAAGATGTTTTTCTTTTTAATCACAATCAAGGGTCGTAGTGGATTCGCTGAAAAGAATGCAACTTGTGGTAGAATGATCTGTGATGTAGAAATTTCAGCAAAGGAGCTGATTCGTTGTAAAAGTTATCATTTGACTGAACTTGTCAATCAGATTCTGAAAGTGGAAAGAATAACAGTTCCACCTGAAGAAATACGAAATATGTACAGGTATGTGGCTGGGATACTTTCATTATGAATGGCAAAACCACTTGCACAACCATGGCTAAAACAAACACTAGCTTTGATCCACTCATGGCAGTGATAAGCAACCTGGTGCCCTCCAGATATTTTTTAATTGGCCACTCCTTTGTTGCCTGACAATGGACCATGCTGACTGGGATTGTTCAGAGTTGTAATACCTAACATCTAGAGGGCACCAACTTGCTTATCTTTGACTTAGAGAATCAGAAAGAAGAATCAAAAGTATTTGAGCTGTCTGCCAAGAGACAATATTTACAAATATTTAAACAAGGTAAAAGAAGAAATCAGGATGAATTTTCTGTATATAAGTTGTCTTGATCCTTTCTCTCATTCCCTTTTTAAAATAAACTATTTTTTGGCCAAAACCAGTGAAGGCTTGACTTTTCTTAGATATTAGAAAGTCATGATTCACTTCTTTGTGGAACATAAAATGTAACAAGTATCAGCATACCAACTGTGTGACAAAGCACTAGTAAAAGGAAAGAAGGAAAGTATGTAGAAGATACAGGAGCTGGTCTTTGAGGGTAAAAGTCAAGTTATGAGTAGTGCAGGAGGAACCACTGACATTTTATGAGGATTGATTTTGGTTTCCATCATATATGTATTCTTGAAGATGATTTCTGGTTAGGATACTTTTAAAGGGAAAAAGAACTATCACATTGTATATGATTGGTCAGATGTTCTTACAAACAGGAATGATAACAGAATGAAAATCAGCAAATGGAGTTATTCAGAAGTAAGAACTGATGGCCTGTCCTGCCTGTCCAAAATCAGCCAGCTGGCTGCCGAAAAGCCTGACTAAAAAATAGTCAGAAAGAAAGAAATCATGGTGGGGAAGGGTTAGCAACCTAGCCTGCATTGGGAAGACCCTGTGCAGAAAAGAAAGAGGGTTGAAAGGCATACTTATTTCTTCAAATTAAAAAAAATGGTATTCATACTAAAACTAGATAACTTCAGTAAGTGAAGGAGCATTGTTCTTGCTCAGTAGTATGCGTATAAGGACTGATTTAATCCCATCTAGTTTTGTACCCAAGTAAAATTTATGAAATGGTTTTTACTTGTTTGTGAGACAAAGAATTTTTGCCTGGTTTGCTAACTGTCCTCTGCAGTCAACCTGCTGCATGCTATGTGGCAATTTTACTGTTGATTATACTGATTTTTATAAAGTGCAGGTGAATTTTTGGGCCTTCTTTGAAACAAACTTTATTGTATTAGCTTATATTAAAATTGTTCGTAATTATTTTTGTTATTTCAAACGCATAATTTGTAAAAGTGCTTAAAATATGTTATGTTGTGTAAAAACATGAAACAACAGGGTCCGGTTTCACTTCTTAAAGAGATGGCCTTCTGATGACTTCCAAGTCTGGTTCTTTGTTTGAATCTAGACTCTAATAAATGATCTGTTCTATATGTTCTTTCTGTAGTTACAGTTTTTGACGGCGTGTTACACTGGAGTGCTTCAGAGGTGTTACCATTGCTGCTGCTCCCTGTGATTAAAATTGTTAAAAACAGTGTAATTTTTGCAGCCAAATGCAATTTGTATTTTAAACTTACTTCATGGGTATTCGTAAGTGAGCTTTGACGTTATGTGCACAGTAGTAGCAACTTAAATGTATGTAGTGTTTATTAAAATTCTTTGTTAAAATTGTTTCTGCTTTTTCATAGTGATTCCCGTCAGTTACTTTACATGGTGGAAAATACCTGGACTGATGCCAAGTACATTTTACAAATAATGTGTGATCTGAATGTTCTTCCACTAGCCCTACAGATTACAAATATTGCTGGCAATGTTATGGTAAAGTTTAATTTCGTTTCTCAGCAAATTCTGTGCCAATTATTACTTGATTTTGGTGTACCATCTTATTTATAAGAACTAGTTACTTTTTGAATAAGGTACATGGAAATGAAATGACTGTTAAAACAATTTGGTGGTAGTAGTGTGTTTTTTGACACAAGGCATTTAGTTGGTTTGTTGACACTGAACACATGGAGCAAAAATAAAATATGCCCAAAGCTTTGTAAAACCTTTGGAAAAAATACAGAACAATTTCATTATAATTATTTTGACTTCCATTTCAAGCTGTTCATATAGTTGTTCTTCTTCCTGCAGTCAAGGACACTGATGGGTGGGCGAGCTGAGCGTAATGAGTATTTGCTCCTTCATGCATTTTATGAAAAGAATTTTATTGTGCCTGATAAACAACTGTTTAAAAAAGCTCAGAAACAGGTGAGTCTCTCCATGAGTCTGTGTTTATATGTTAAGTTTTGTACATAGTGAATATGTTTAGAATTGCAAAAACAAGCTGGATTTGCATGCTTCTCTGCACTCAGTAGTTACCTGACTCCCTAGAATACCTGGTCAGGGTTGGAGATCACATATGGCATAGGAGGCTACAGGAAAAAAAGTATCAATTAACATTGTCTCCTCATGAGTGGAAATATCCAATATGCCATTGCCAGCAGTATAAATAGTGGGCTGAATACCCTTTGTAGTCCTGCAGGTACCTATGCATTCCTCCAAACTGCTACAAAGTATTGGGGGTTCTCCAAAGCAGATGGAGTGGGGATATTTAGATGACTACCTTGGGAAGAAGAGAAGGGAAGCGTCCCACGTTTGGGCAAAGGAATCTAGCCCTCTTGATTTATATCCAAGTATGCTTACATAAGATTGCACTGTATGTTTTATAATGTATGCTCTAAAGCTCATTGTTGAACATTTTCTTTTACATTATGCTGGGCAAGGGGCTGCCTCTGAGCTTGGGTTAAATTTTATTTGCTTGACTAGCCTAAATATCCTAAAGATACTGGATCTTGTCTGATCTTGGAAGCTAAGCAGGGCCAGCCCTGGTTAGTACTTGGATGGGAGACAGCCAATGAATATCGGGTGCTATAGGTTGTATTTCAGATGAAGGAACTGGCAAAACCACCTCTGAATACTCCTTGCTTAAGAAAACCCTATAGAGTTCTCATGGGGTTGCCATAAGTTGATAGATGACTTGAAAGCATGTATACATACATACAATAAGCCCTCTGATTTCATCATACAGAGCTCCTTTATGTATGCAATAGTAATTCCTTCTCCTCCTCTGCTTCTTTCCTCTTCTTATTCAATCCTCTTTTAAATTCCTTTTTCTCTTGAGTGTAGTAATCATGTTCACCAAGTTTTGATTCCTTCTCTAGTTTTTATAATAGTAGTTTATTGCAATTAGAACTTTGTGTTGTCCTGTTCTTTATACAGCTGGAAGAAGATGAAGATTTTGAAGGTGATCAGAATAAATCAAAGACAGGACGAAAAAAGGCAGCATATTCTGGAGGTTTAGTTTTGGAACCAAAAGTTGGTAAGATGTGACAGCTTTTTCTGTCTGTAGTAGTAGTAGATCAAATAATGGATAAGAGAGGTTATCCAGACAATCTGAATTATGTTACAGTAAGTCATTATATCGGTTCAACAGATTTCATAAAGTGCTTGCTCCTTTCTTTATAGAAGCACAAATGCTTTTATAGTGGGAGTCTTATAGGAAGTAGTGAAGCAATGCTGCACATTGTAAACATGTCATTGCTGTTTCCATTTTTGGCACACAGGAAGAAACATTAACTTTAATTGAGAGAGTGCTATATCTTTCTGTTGAATGTGGAGGAGGAAAATTGTTTTTAGACCTAATTGAGCTGTTGTGTAGAAGTAAATTGTTTTCTGCTTATATCAGTAGAGCATATGGAATGAGAAATTTTGTGTACAAATTTGTAGATAAATGTCAAATATGTAAAGTGTATGTAATAGACAAAATGAAGACAAATAATTGGTGCCTTCAGTTGAGCCATCTTGATGTACATAGACAGACAACTACTACTGTAATAGAAAACATGGAAAGGATAACCATTTATGTGAGGCAGATGCCTTCCATTACTGTGAATATCTTCCCTTCTTCATTTCAGATAAGCCAATTTCAGGCTGTTCAGCACAGCTAAAACTGAAGTAAAGTGTACAGTCATAATGAAACTTGTGCCTATGACAGATGTGAATTTTGGGAGACTGGGGAGGCAGATACAATTTGTGACACTTTGCCCCCACTCTGGTGTTTTTTCACGTTGTACTAGTAAAAATACGTGTCTTCTCATGCAGTCTGTATAGGATGGGCAAACTGCATGTCATGCAGTCATGCAGCCGTGGACAATTGCACGGGGACTGAGGGCCAAGTTGTCACCACCCTGACCCGTCTCGGAGTTACATGACCATAGCACAGTGCCTCTGCTTTTTATAAAATAATAGAATAATAAGAGTTGGAAGAGACCACAGGGGCCATCCAGTCCATCCCCCTGCTATACAGGAACACGCATCAAAGCACTCGCAACAGATAGCCATCCAGCCTCTGTTAAAAACCCTCCAAAACAGAGACTCCACCACACTCTGAGGCAGCGTATTCCACTGCCGAACATCTCTGACCATCAGGAAGTTCTTCCTGAGGTTCAGGTAGAATCTCTTTTCCTGTAGTTTGAACACATTGCTCCCTGTCCTAGTCTTTGTAGCAGCCTGTTCGCTCTTCAGTATGACATCTTTTCAAATATTTAAACATGGCTATCATGTCCCTGCTTAACTTTCTCTTCTGCAAACTAAACATACCCAGCTCCCTAAGCCGCTCCTCATAGGACATGGCTTCCAGATCCTTCACCATTTTGGTTGTCCTTCTCTGGCTTGTCAATATCTTTCTTGAAATGAACTGCCCAGAAATGGACACAGTATTCTAGATGAGGCCTGAACAAAGCAGAATAGAGTGGTGCTATTACTTTCCTCGATCTAGACACCATACTCCTGTTGATGCAACCAAGAATCACATTGACTTTTTTGACTGCTGCATTCCACTGCTGACTCTTGACCAGTTTGTGGTCTATTAAGACTCCTAGATCCCTTTCACATGTACTGTTATCCAGCGAGGTGTCTCCTATCCTATGTTTGTGCATTTCATTTTTTCTGCCTAGGTATAGGACCCTACATTTCTCTCTGTTGAAATTCATCTTGCTAGCCTTGGCCCAGCTCTCCAATCTGTCAAGGTGATTTTGATTTTTGATCCTGTCCTCTGGGGTATTAGCAACCCCTCCAATTTGGTATCATCTACAAATTTGATCAACATGCTCTCCATTCCTTCATCCAAGTCAGTCATTTCACTCAAGTCCCTTTCAAAATGGCAGTTGGAAATGATATTGTCTCACCTCTGGTTGCCATTTTAGGAAGGATTGCAACAAAAATAAAATAGGTGACGGTGGGTATTTTTCCATGTTGGGGATGAAAATCGTTTGAAAATTGTACCATTTTTTGAGAAAAAAATTTGGGGATGATTGGAGGCTGTGGGGATTGAACAGGGAATTGAGAAGCAACAAAAATAAGTTTCCCATCCCTGCTGTATAGTAAACAGTGTAACTGAAATAGATTCTCTCCCTTTCTTTATTTCAGGTTTTTATGACAAGTTTATTTTGCTTTTAGACTTCAATAGCTTGTACCCTTCAATTATACAAGAGTTTAATATCTGCTTTACAACAGTTCACAGAGTGTCATCCAGTTTGCACAAAAACACAGAGGTATGTGTTTAATTTAATAGTGCCTGTGACCTTGGGAGAGACTGGAAGCTTCTGCTGAAATCAGAAGTATTTCCTTGGTCATTCCTTGTTTGCCTTCAAGTCTTTTTTTACTTATGGTGATGTGGAAATAACACAGGGTTTTCTGGCACTGTGTGTGTGTGTGTGATGCGCCCAAGGTCACCCAGTGGGTTTTCATGAGAGAGCAAGGAATTGAACACTGGTTTCTATGGTCTTAGTCCAGCTCTCAAACCACTACATATTTGATCATGTGCTTTCTTTATTTGTTGTTTTTTTAATGGTTTGTTTTAATTGCTGTCAACATTTTGAGTACTTTAATTATGTTTTTAGCTTCTTGTATGGTGTAAATTTTTATGAAAACAACAAAAATTATATTTTTTGATAAATGTTGAGTTCTCCCCAAAGAGTAGTACCTGAGGTGGGGGAGCAGGGGTTGGAGAAACTTGCAAATAATCAAATCCGTGAATGTCAAACATGTAAATGTGGAGGGCTGATTGTATAGCTTTTCAGGAGATCATCTGAAGAAATTCTCCAGAGAAACAGAGGTCAATCTGTTCCCCTGGCCCTGAAGGCCATGACATCTGAACTACACATTAGGACTTTTTTTGATCCAGGGCTCTATGGAACATCTGCTGCCTAGAGACTGAGTACTAGCAACTTTGGGAACTAAACTGTTGTGGTAGTGTTAACATGTCAAATTAATACACAGGATGGAGAAGAAGAAGAAATTCCTGAATTACCAGACTCATCTCTAGACATGGGAATTTTGCCTAAAGAGATCAGAAAGCTAGTTGAGCGAAGGCGTCAGGTGAAGCAGTTGATGAAACAGCCAGATTTAAATTCAGACGTCTATTTACAGGTAAGTCTAACAGTAACATACTTGTTGCTTCATTATACACTTGCCCTCCACATTCGTTAGAGTTGGGGGGTGCAGGACCCTTGCAAAGGTGAAAAATTCGCAAATACAAAATTTGTGTGTCTGTGGGAAGGAGGCTGAGGCCTGGGTGGGGAGAGAGGGTACCCAGCATCTAAACCAGGTGAGGGAAAGGTGGTCCTGTACTTTCATCTCCTTCCTTGGGTGTATTGAGAACTTTGGGAAAGGGCTTGTGGTGCTGAGAAATCATGCTTTAGGCTGTCCTTGACTGGCCAGGCACTGGCTGGTGGAGGAGGAGGAGAACTGGAGGGAGGTTCTTAAAGAGCTGCAAAGCCTGATTGGAGCCACCAAGGGGGAAGGTTCCCCCCAAAAAGTAGTACCTGAGGTGGGGGAGCAGGGGTTGGAGAAACTTGCAAATAATCAAATCCGTGAATGTCAAACCTGCAAATATGGAGGGCTGACTGTATAGCTTTTCTGAAATGCCATAATTTGAATGCAGAATAAACAGTGAAAGACAGCTTACTGGTATAGCTGTGGGTCATTGTAAGAGAAATGCACATTTAAAAAAAGTAACAATATTTCCAGTTGTTTTTAAAAACAGTGCATTGTATCAGTAGCTAAGTAAACTTGCTTCTTCTTCGTGGTCTCTGTGCCTTCATACACTAGGAGCTTTAGCGCCTGCGCGGTAGCGTTCGGAAACTTCTAGAGCTTGTTCGCTTGGCGGGAACCCCTCCCCCACGCCGGTACTGCGCATGCTCCTCCCGCCGAGCAACGGTCTCTCCTCAGTTCTTTCTCGTCCGCCGCCGCGTACGGAAGGTTCTTTAGTTTGTTCCTCTCACGTCGTGCTTGGCTTGCTGTTTTTTCACGGTTTTACGGACTTTCGGACTGTCTTTGACCTCTCTTTCGGACTCCCCCTTCGGTTTTCGTCTTTTTGGATTTCGGAGTTTGGCGTTTCTTCGTCTTATGTCCGCGCTCTTTAAGAAGTGCGTGTCCTGCGGCCGCAAGGTTGCCCTCAACGACGGCCATAAGGAGTGTCTCTTCTGTTTGGGCGAGTCCCACAACATCCGGACTTGCCCAATTTGCAGGGATTTTACTCCCCAAACTCTTCGCAACCGCTCCGCGAGACTCAAATCTTATTGTTGGGAACAGTCTCTGCGGGCGATAGACGAGACCTCCACTTCCAAGATGGCCGACAAGAAGACGACCACGCCATCGACGGTATCGGCGGCTGCCGTTCCGTCCACCTCGTCGGTATCGGGCTCGGTACCGGCGAAAACGCCGATCTCGGCGTTACCGAGGATCCCGAAGCTGTCGGCGGCTGCCAAGTCAGCGAAAGGATCCTCGACGGCGAGGAAGGCTGAGGCTCCCCTTACGGAGACGCCTGCAAAAAAGCGCCCTGCTCCGGACGGAGGCAAGGGCAAGGAGAAGGAGAAGAAGAAGAAGAAGAAGGAAAAGAAGCGCTCCCCGGCTGGGGACGCTCAACCTCCTACTCCTCCTCCTACTCAGCAGCCTTCCAAAGGGCGAGGCGAGTCCGTCGACCTCTCGGAGGATGAGATCGAGGACGTTCCCCAACAGCGTCCGGACTCGCCTGTGGCAGACCCTCCAACCCTGGTGGAGGAGCGCCACCGCCCTCTTAGCCGTCGCAGGTCGGCCGACCTGCAGCAGAGAGAGCCCTCTGCTTCTCCGGAGCGGCGTTCGACCTCCTTCAGGTCCCGGTCCCGCTCTTCCGAGCGTCCGGTGGCCTCGCCGCCTCCGAGGGAGACAAGAGAGGAACAACCTCGCTCGTCTGCCTCCAGATACACCTCGGCGTCCTACGTGGCCAGGTACGCGAGGGAATCTGAATGGAGAGAGCGCCCGGCCTCCTATCGGTCGCATTCGCCATCGTACCGGGTCGGTACCATCGTGGCCCGAGTCGCTGGGAGACCTTCCGGAGGTCCCGGTCACCTCGTCGACAGCGCGAATCGCGCTCGCCTGAGGGGACGAGGCTCGGTACCGTCGACGCCGAAGCCGATCTCCGTCGGACCGCCGCTCCTTCAGCCGCTCTCCCTCCCTCGATATCATAGGGCGAGGGAGCCTTCACCACGGTATCGGGCGATATCGCCACCTCCTAGGGTCACGGCAACGGCGACGCGCCCTACGGAGTCGGTGGTGACTGAGCGGGCTACGACGACGTCAGCCTGCCAGACTCCCCGGTCACCACCAAGAGCGTGAAGTCAGTGGTCAGCCATCCCAAGCGGGACGCTGCTGCTACCACCGCCCCGGCTGCGGAGAAGCCTAGGAAGGCAACACCTGCGGCGACTACGAAGGAGCCGGAGGCGAGCGGCGAGAGGACTCACCGAGCTCGGAGTCGTACGACTCGAGTGCGGAGTCTGAGGTGTCTGAGGCGGCCCCCCAGGAGTCTCCTCCGTTGGGATTCGGGGGCCCGATCCAGATTCTGCTCCAGAGGACGTCCACCAGTTCTCTGCGATGCTGCTCCGCATGGCCACTACCCTCGGCCTTAAGATCGCCGATGCGGAGCCGGAGGATGGACGATCCAGCCTTCTCCGTTTTCGAGGAAGCGACCTTCCACGGCCCCGCTGCCTCTCCTGCCCCGGGTGTCCAGACTGGTGAAGGCCGCCTGGGATAGACCGGCCTCGGCTCACCGATACCGCAGCGGTTAGAACCCTCTACAGGGTGCAAAAAGGATAACGCCGGTTTTTTTAATCACCCTGCACCGAACTCTGTGGTCGTCGAGTCGCGCAGACGAAAGGCTCCGGCAGGCAACACACCATCCCGCCGGACAAAGAGGCAAGGGAAATGGACGCCTACGCAAGGAGGTTCTATTCGGCTGCCTCCTTGCAGATCAGGCTGTCCAACACTCAGGCTTGCCTCGCGGCATCCTGAAGAAAGTGCTCGATCGCCTGCAACCAGCGATGGAAGCGGTACCGGAGGACATCCGCCAAGCCTCCTCCGTGATCTTCAATGAGGCTATCTCCATCGCTCGGCACCAGATGGCCTCCTCCCGGCACGCAGTGGAGATCGCCTCCCGGGTCATGGCGGGATCCGTCGGCCTCCGCCGCCATGCTTGGCTTCGACCGGCCGACATCCAGGAGGACACCAGAAGGAGGATTGAAGATCTCCCCTTCGACGGTGAAGGCCTCTCAATTCGTCCACAGACGAAGCTTTGGACAATCTCGTCAAGGCGAGACTGACCGCAAAAAAGATCGGGCTGCAGCCGGCCACGCAGACCCGCAGGGCCTCCACCTTCCGACCATCCTGGCGACGATCTTCCACCTCGTCGTTCCAGCGTTCGGCCCAGTCTGGACAGTCGAGACCGTCCTCCGGCTCATCGGCCAGACGCACGATTAGGCGGCGCCCGCCTTCGTCGAAGAAGTCCTCCTCCGAGACAAAGTCTCGGTTTTGACGTGCCTGGCAGGACCCACCAATACCCACTCTTCAGCCTACCATCAGCGCTCGGAGACCGACCGACTCTCGCTCGACACCTAGCGGAGTGGCAGTATGTCACTACGGACTCTTGGGTGCTTTCCATCGTCCGTCTTGGCTACGCCATCGAGTTTCTCGATTTTCCTCCTCGCGGCGTTTACTACTCCACGCCGTCGAGTCCGGCCCTCCTGGAAGAGATCCAATCCCTCCTCCAGAAAGGGGCGATCGAGCGGCTCCCGCAAGAGGCCAAGACCACCGGCTTCTTCTCCAGGTACTTCACGGTACCGAAAGCCGACGGTACCCTCCGGCCGATCCTAGACCTCAGAGGGGTGAACTACTACATCCGCCCCAAAAGGTTCAAGATGGTCACGATACCGTCGATCCTACCCTTCTTACATCGAGGGGACTGGTTCGCCTCCATCGATCTCCGAGACGCATACTTCCATATCGCCATTCGCCCGCAGCACAGACGGTACCTCCGCTTCGCAGTCGACGACACCTGTTACCAGTACAAGGTGCTGCCGTTCGGACTCTCGACTCCCCAAGGGTCTTCACCAAGTGCATGGCCCCGGTGGTATCCTACCTGCGGACGAAGGGCGCTTCCGTCTTCCCCTACCTCGACGATTGGCTGTTGGTGGCGTCCTGCAAACAGAGACTTTACCACGACGTCCACATGACGTTGTCACTCCTGACCCGCCTTGGTCTACGAGTGAATCCGAAGAAGTCCCACCTCGAGCCGGCGAGGATCTGGACTTCATCGGGGCGACGCTCGACTCGACCTCCGCCAGGGCGTACCTACCAGAGTCTCGAGCACAAACCTTGATCCGGGCCGCCGCTCACGCTCGTACGGCCCCGACGTTATCTGCGAAAGCGTCCAGCAGCTCTTGGGCTACATGGCTGCGACGACCGCTGTGACATATCTCGCCAGGCTGAGAGCAAGACCTCTTCAACACTGGTTCGTCCGCATATTCGACCCCCTGCGAGACGAACAGACACTCCGACTGCAGCTGCCGGGAGACGTCCGCTCATCCCTCCGATGGTGGCAGTCGCGATGCAATCTCATGTCAGGGATGCCTTTCCAACAGCCGACACCGAAGGTGACGGTAACGACCGACGCCTCCCTGTATGGATGGGGTGCCCACTGCGGCGATCTCAGAGTCCGCGACAGATGGACCGACGACGAGACCGCTCTCCATATCAACGCGCTGGAGCTGCTCGCCGTCTGGAAAGCCCTACGGGCGTTCCGCCATGCCGTGGCGGGGCGCACGGTCCTGATTCTGACGGACAACACCACCGCCGTCTGCTACATCAACAGACAAGGTGGGACTCATTCCACGACCCTGCTCGACATCGCGCTCGACCTGTGGGAATGGTGCATTCGCCTGCACACGCATCCCGTGGCGGTTCACCTGGCCGGGCAGAACACCACGGCAGACGCCCTCAGCAGGGACACCTCATCCCATCACGAATGGTCTCTCTCCGGAGAGGCGTTCAGACTGATTCGGGACCGCTGGGGCGAACCATCGATCGACCTCTTCGCGACCAGGGAAAACGCGAAGTGTCGCCGATTCTGTTCCAGAGCGGGCCACGATCGTGCCTCCATCGGGGACGCTTCCAGTTTCCGTGGACCGGGGAACTCCTCTACGCGTTCCCGCCGTTCCCGCTGCTCGGCCGGACGATATCGAAGATCCTCGCCGACCGAGCCGACGCGATCCTGGTAGCCCCGTACTGGCCGAGGCAACATTGGTTCGCACCCCTGCTACAAGCCGCACGAGACGACCTGCTCCGGTTACCACCGACACCGTACCTGCTCTCCCACTCCGGCGGCCGAGTCCTCCATCCGGACCTGCCACGCCTGGCCCTCCATGCCTGGAGGATATCGCACTAGACGATCCCGTGCTCGGTACCGTCCTCGTCGCGGCCAGGAAGGAATCCACCCGTCGCAACTATCAATACAAGTGGCGACGCTTCCTGACCTTCGCTAACGAGAGGAGTGAGCCGGTATCGCCCGCGGGGCTCTCGACCGTCCTGCACTTCCTCCTGCACCTCCGGCAACAGGGCCTGGCGTTTCCATCCCTGAAGGTGTATCTCTCCGCGATCGTGGCATACCAACCGCCACGATCTGCTGCTCGGCCTTCTTCAGGAACGATACCGTTAAGCGGTTCCTGAAAGGACTTCATCATCTCTACCCGCCGGTATCGCCGCCGCTACCGCCGTGGTCCCTCTCGCTGGTGCTCTCGCAGCTGACGAAGCCGCCCTTCGAGCCAATGGCGACCTCGGATGACAGGCTCCTGACAATGAAAACTGCCTTCCTGGTAGCGGTGACCTCAGCGAGGCGAGCGGGTGAGATCACAGCTCTTCGTTCCGATGAGCCCTTCACGGTCTTCCACAGGGACAAGGTGGTCCTGATACCTGACATCTCGTTCCTGCCAAAGGTGGTGTCCAGTTTCCATCTCAACCAGGACATCATCCTGCCTGCCTTCTTCCCGAACCCGACGACACCGTTGGAGCGGTCCCTCCACTCCCTGGACGTGCGTCGGGCATTGGCTTTCTACAAGGACAGGACTGCTTCCTTCCGACAGACGCCGCATCTCTTTGTTTGCTATGGGCGACGTCGGAAGGGCCTAAAAGTGTCCACCCAGCGCTTCTCCAAGTGGGTGGTGAGGACTATTGAACTGGCGTATGAGCTCGCGAGGAAGCCTCCGCCAGTCCTGCTTCGAGCCCACTCCACCAGAGCTGTGGCTACTTCTGCGGCCCTCCTGCGAGGAGTTGACCTGCATGAACTCTGCCGTGTGGCGACCTGGTCCCAACCATCGACCTTCGTGCGCCACTACAGGCTCGACTGCCGGTCGCGCAGAGATGCCCGGTTTGGACGTGAGGTGTTGGCTTCCGTGCTGTAGGACCTGACCCGCCGTCCGACCGGTAAGCTACACAGTCTCCTAGTGTATGAAGGCACAGAGACCACGAAGAAGAAGAACAGGTTGCTTACCTGTAACTGTGGTTCTTCGAGTGGTCATCTGTGCCATCGTGCACACCGCCCTTCCTCCCCTCTTTCTCAGGTCCCTGTAGGTTCTACGGCGGACGACAGAACTGAGGAGAGACCGTTGCTCGGCGGGAGGAGCATGCGCAGTACCGGCGTGGGGGAGGGGTTCCCGCCAAGCGAACAAGCTCAGAAGTTTCCAAACGCTACCGCGCAGGCGCTAAAGCTCCTAGTGTATGATGGCACAGATGACCACTCGAAGAACCACAGTTACAGGTAAGCAACCTGTTCTTCTGTATTTACTGCTGGGGCAAGCTGAGTAAGAGAATAACTTCTGGATGGTTAAAAAACATAGTCAATTTTAGGTGATACACAAGTGATATATTTTATAAAAATTGCCCATAACTTTTGGCAAATATCATATGCAGAGGAAATGATCTTGTGATTAACATTAAAAACAAAGGCGCCTTTCTCTTTCTAACAAAAATAAGAAAGAATTTGCGACCGCTAAGCTTAATGGCAAAGAAGTGAGTTAGACACTTCTGTTCTGTCTTTGTTGTTAAAGTGTTGTTTGACAGTGAGCCAGCAGAACAGAGCCTGTAGTTCAGACTTAGACCAAAGTGTCCATTTATAGCATGCATGGGCACTGAACAGACTGCATGCAGTCCTTGTGCCATTCTCTGTGCAGTCCTCAGCCATTCATCATGTGGCCTATGCATGTCAGGAAGCCAACATGCTTTCTCTGGATTGATGAGAGGAAGAATTCATACATCCTAGGATTCTCTCATCGTTGCCCTGAGACAGGCAGGAAGTATCATAAAGTCTTGTGATAGGATTTTACCTTCTCCATTGCTTGGTGATCTGTATGCAGCTGCACTTGCTGTTTTCTTCCTCCTAATAGTGAAGGAGAGGGATTTATGGAAGAGGTGCAAATTTTCTGCGCTCCCTAAATTTCAGTCTCAAATCAGTACTGGCACACTGATAGTAGAGGCAGTTCAACCCAAAATGTTGGAGTCAGTTCCCTGCTCTGGTTGTAAGCTATCTGTGGGTAGGAGAATCTATAAAGGGAGAATTTTAAGTTAGAGGGGACAGCGTATATGATATTTTAGACTGCTAGTTTTGACAAGTCTCTGTATTTGTTTTCAGTATGATATCAGGCAGAAGGCGTTGAAGCTTACAGCTAATAGCATGTATGGATGCCTAGGGTTTTCCTATAGCAGATTCTATGCAAAGCCCCTTGCTGCTCTGGTGACTTTCAAAGGCAGAGAGGTGAGTCAATAGTGATCAAAACAGTGTCTGTTTTGTGTGTGCTTGTATGAAACTTGTTATTAGAAATATAATCCTTTCCCAGGCCTACATTAAAGTATGTAAAGCACTTTTTTAGACACAGAAAGTAACCAGTTGCAAAGACTGAGTCATCATGAATTCAATTATGTCTTCATCCAAGTTGAATATGGATAAAGTTAACCAGGTTCCCTGTTATCCAGAGTTTTAAAATCCATTATATACCCACATTAAGTTAGAAACCCTGGTTAGCAGAATCACATGCTTCCTAATGGAACAGGCCAGAACAATGGATTCATGCAGTAGGCAAATTTTTATAAGTACTGGTTTTCTGTGCTTTTAATTAATTTCTTGTACATACATATAAGAAATATATACATATATATGTACAATATTGCTACAACACTAACTTTCGATGGTGGTGCAGTTGCGTGCTCCTGTGAAGCAAAAGGTTATGCTGATGGTAGCAGTGCTGCTAGTAGGATCTTCTATATCAGACAGGCACTAAACAGCTACTAGGCAGAGCAGTAGTTTCACTGGGTGAGGATCTCTCAGAGATGGTGGCAGTGGCACCATAGATAACAATTTTTAGTACTACACAGAAGGAGGCACAATAAACCCCTTTTGAATGTTTTTTACCATGAAATCTATATGATGAGACAATCCAGAATGACACAAGAGATAGTTCCAGAAGTTGACACTCCCAAATTGAAAGGTACTAAACAAGCTACTGAGGTATAGCAGAGGCCTACTGTGAGTGGCAGTGTGGCTTAATGATGCAACAAGACTCAAGCCAAAAGGACAGTCAGCTTAGAATTGTACAGGATGGCCTGATATGCTTAGATGGTATGCTTAGAAATGAAAGTCCAAAGCTGCACAACACATTATAGGAACATGGAATGTGAGAAGTGTGAATTAGGGGAAGCTAGACACAAAATGTATAAGAAGGAGAAATGAAATGTATAAACATTGCAGTACTTGGGATGAATGAGCTAAAGTGGACAGGAATGGGACAATTTGAATTAGATAATCACCCTGTTTTACTCAAGAAATTAAAATCTAAAAAGAAGTGGGGTGTCATTAGTAGTGAGGAGAGATGTAGCTAAAGCAGTCAAAGGATATAAATTTGACTGAATCATATTAGTAAGAGTTTGGGAAAACTTATCAGTATAACTGTAATACAAGTTTATGTTCCAGCTACAGAGGCAGAAGGAGAAACTAAAAGGTCCTGTGCTGGAGTCCAGGCAGGACTTGAATACTCACCAAAACAGGTCTTGTTAATCATAGGTGATTGGAATGAGTGCAGAAGTAAGAAACAGAGCAGAATAAAAGATTGTAGGAAAATTTGACCTACGATCAAGAAATGAAGCAGGAGAGTGACTCATTGCATTTTACGAGGCTAGAGTTCGTTAATTGCATATATATTCTTCAAGCAGTCCAAGAAGTGACTATATACATGGACATCACATGAGGCCAATGCAGAAGTCACATAAGACTGCCTAAATGGAAGCAGAAGATGGAGAAGCTGCATTCTCCTTGCAAAAACAAGACCAGGAGCAGGCTGTGACACAGATAATGCACTGCTAATGTCAAAAATTAGATCAAAATTAAAGAATTAAAGAAGAACACTAAACCAACCATGCCAAATTGCAACCTGAGGAACATCTCAGCACATTTCAAGATAATATAAAAATAGATTTGCACTGTTAAGTCTAATTGACAAGAAGTCGGAAGAACTCTGGGCTGAAGTCAGAGATGTTATCAGGGACGAATGCTAAAAAACACTGTCTGCACCCAGAAAGAAAGAAAAGCTTCAATGGATGACAGATGAAACTTGAATATTAAGAAGAGGTTGAACTTTAAGAAAACAAAAACAATGGCTACAGATGATTTACTTAACTTTAAAGCAGGTAATGAAAACACTGTCAATTTGAGATTGCCTGTGTCATTGTATTTCCAATTTTTATATATGGCTATGAAAGCTGGACAGAAAGCTGATAGGAAGAAAATCAATTCATTTGAGATGTGATGCCGGAGAAGAGTTCAACAGATACTATGGGCTGCTGAAAAGACAAATAAGTGAGTGTTAGAGCAGATCAAGCCTGAACTCTCCCTAGGAGCCAAGATTACTAAACTGAGACCGACGTACTTTGAATATATCATTCATTAGAAAAAACAATAACGTTTACAAAGGCAGAAGGTAGTAGAGAAAGAGGAAGACTGTATTACAGATGGGTGGACTCAATTCAATTTTGAAAAGCGTGAATCAGAATTTGAGAAGGTGGTCTATAAGGAGAATTCTGCCTAATAGCAAAGAGTATTAATAGCAAAAATTATTATTAAAATACAAAATCAAGGAGGAGAAAATGGGCTTGGAATATAGGCCATCCTGTACAATTGGAACAGTGAAAGAGAATGGAGGAAGGGCTTAAGCTTCACTTTTTCTTATGACCACAAGGGGAAAAAATTGAAATGATGTACCAGTCGTTCTTGATTCTTGTTAAACTAGCTAAAATCTATAAAAATATGAATAATAAATGTTGGAAATGTAATAAACCTGAGGGTAACTTCTAGTGGACCTGTAAAAAAGCATAATAACTAATAGTAACTAAAGCATGATAACTAATTTGTTGGAAGATACAAAAGACTTTGTGTACTAAAATAGCATGTTGACCAAATTTAAGAGATTTTTGAATGTTTTCTAGAGACCTGAATTTAGGTTGAAGGTAAGTGGTAGTTAGTAAGGTAGACAAGCGGTAGTTAGTAAGAAGGTAAATGGTAGTTATTGGTAGTTAGTAAGACTGAATTCTGTTCAGAGTTAATAAGTACATAGAACCTGAGTTGGAGTTGTAAGGAGAAAAGTGCAGGAATAATTAATACGGCCCATAGTTACAGAAGGCAAAGAAGCTGATAGAGGTTTGTAGACTCACGTGAACAAAAACAGATTGAATGAGGAACTGGTTATAGCTGAAGTCTGTGTACATGTATATTGTAGCTATGTCTCCTATGCTGCCACCCCCCAACATAGCTCATAAGCAGTGTAGCCCATCAGCTTGGTCGTTTCTGTGTTGTTGGAGCAGGTTGGGATCAGCAGGGACACATTCTGCTTTTTTTCTTTAGCTGAATATTCTGCAACAGGCGTAAACAAGGTCATCTGGAAGTCTTTGAGATATTCTTGCAGGTGATGTTCTTACAGTGCATGCAGCTACAGGAAAAGAACTGGATGCATCCCTCCAGATCCCCTTACTCTTTTTGAACATGGAGGTGGGGATGTGTGGGGTATGGCTTACAAGCTGGGTTTGGGGGGCATTTTTTGTTGTGTGGTTGGACAGAAGTCTGATTGTTGCAATGATCAAAAAATGATTTGCGATGGTATAGTCTGATGTATGCCATCGTAAGTCACTAACAGGATGGCAGCCATGTTGTCTCAACTCATATATCACCTGTCTGAATGTGGTGGCTGGGCCGCTTCAGACATTCTTAGAAAAAGCAGACTATCCAGACCCATTTTAGTCTGCTTCCAGGTCATGGTGTGGTTGTTCTGACTGATGACCTACTCTGGGAGAAAGAAAGGGAAAGTGCTACTCTGTTGATCTTTCTGGATCTCTCAGCAGCTTTTCATACTATTAATCTTGGTATCCTACATGCAAGCAATTTGTAGTTCCCCAAAGGCAAAATTAATAATAAATGGCAATCTGATTAACTCCATTCAGATAGGAAAGGGAACAAGACGAGGCTGCCCACTGTCTCCACTCTTTATTTGTCATGGTGCTAGAAATTCTTAATAGAGATAAACATTCTGATAAAAATATAAGAGGAATGAAGATACGGAATAAAGAGTTCAAACTGAAAGTCTTTGCAGATAATGTCGTGATTCTGTTAGAAGATCTCTTAAATGGAATAGAATATCTATGGTGAGTTTTAAACTAAAATATGGATAAAACTAAAATTATGACAAAAAATACAAACGAAAAAAGCAGAATTGATGTTTTGAAGTGATAAAGAAAATAAAATACCTAGGAATTAATTTGATCATCAAAAATGAGCAATTAAGAACAACTTTACAAAGATCTGGACCAGTACAAAACAAGACTTGAAGAAATGGCACTCTTTAGACATGTCTTTGATGTAATTAAAATGAATGTTCTTCCAAGATTGATGTCTCTATTCCAGACACTTGCAGTAATTTTTTTCTACTACACCACTTGTGTCATGGCAGAAGGAACTGAACAAATATATACAGTCATATAAAAAGCTGAGAATAAAGGGAAATTATTGACAGCTGCTAAAGAGAGGGAAGGATTAGGGTTACCAGATCTAAAGTTATATTATGAATCCTCCTGTATTGTCTGTATAAAAGCATGGATAATGCTAGAAAATAGAAGAATGTTACAATTGGAAGGACACGAGTTGAGATTTGGCTGGCGTGGGTACTTACGGTATAGTAAGGAAAAAGTCAACAGTGAATTTAATCACCGTGCAGTAAGATGAAATTTAAAATTTTGAAAAAATATTTAAAAAGCCTCTGTCCAACAACTCCAGGGTGGCTATCTCCACAAGAGGCATTCCATAGACGAGAATTAGGCAATATTCAGAACTGGATGAAATGCAAAGACATTCTTTAGGAACATCATGGTGATTGGAGTTTTAAGGATATTCAAGAGTTATCAAATTAGAACAAAGTAGAAAGAGGACATGAAAAAACTATACATGGGGTAGAGATGAAAAAGAGTTTGAGAAATTACCAGAGATTGGACATGTAAAACTACTTTCTAAAATTTATAAATTGTTAAGATTTAGTACTGAAGAAGAACTGATAAAGGACTGTATGTGGTGAAACTGCCAAAAAATGTAGGCCACAACATTTTAGCTAAAACAATGGGAAACCATTTGGACCAAAGTTCAGAAATTTATTTGTTGTTCTGTTTTGGAAAGAAAATATATATAAAATAATATGTAAGTGGCATATTACATGAGCAAAATTGTCCAAAATGTATGAAGATGTGAAAAGTGCATGTTGGAAATGTGAGAAATATGTTGGTTCTTTTTAACATATGTGGTGAACATGCACTAAAGCAAGAAAATTGTGAGTGAAAATTAATTTTGTTATAGAAAGAATTTTGAAAAAAAACTAAAGCATAGACTAGAATTATTTCTATTAAATATGTTAGGTTATAAGTATACTGTGGGGAAACATAATGATGTATTATTATATTATATGACAAAGGCTGCAAGGTTGACTTATGCCAAAAAGCAGAAAAGTGGAAAAAGGCCTACAATTGTTGAATGGATAGAAAAATTAATGGAACTCTCTGAGCAAGACAAATTAACATTTTTAAAGGGTAAAAATATAGAATCATATTTGGCTATGTGTCAACTTTTCATAGATAAAACCTTTCATAGATAAAATTATAAAATTGTGTGTGTGTGTGTATATATGTATATATGTAATATATATATACATATATAGATAGAGATATAGATACAGATATATATAATCTGGGTATCCTACTAAATCAGCTCTGATGGATGGAAGTATGGGGCACTGTTACAGTGGTTCTGCTCTTATCTGCAAGGTCAGTTCAGAAAATGCCATTTGGGGACTCCTGTTCAGCCCCATCGCGATTGTGCTGTGAGGTTCCAGCTCTTCTCCCATGCTGTTAAGCATGTATATGAAGCCACTGGGGGATTTCATTAAGAATTTTGGGATTGGGTGCCATCAGTATGCTAATAACAGTCAGCTCTACTTCTCTTTGTCATCTGAGTCGAGTGGGGCTGTGAAGGTGCTGGAGCAGTGCTTGAATTATGAAATGGGTTGGATGAGAGCCTGTAAACTGAAACTGAATCCCAGTAATGGATTGATGATTCTCAGGTCCAGGAATTGGTTAGGATACCATCCCTGTGTGGGATTCCACTCCCTATAAAGGAACAGGTGCATAATCTGGGAGTCCTCTTATATCTTTCTCACTGGGAGCCCCGATAGATAGATCATCAGTCAGAGTGCTTGAGGCCAGCACTCCCCTACTCCTTGTGGAACAAATTTTAGTCACATATTTAACCACTTTGGACTGGAAGCTTTGTCAACCCCAGCTTACTTACAAGCTGACCAAATGTTTCAGCAGGCAGTGGCTTAGTGAACACATCAGCTAAGTTACATTCTGAAGGCACATAAGTGAGAGATCCTTTCCCATCTCGCAAAAACAACTTTACATTGTGAAACTTGATGTCAGTGTGCTTTGAGCGAGAGGAAATTTTGTCAGAACTTGCCATGTGAATACAGGCTTGTGAATCACAATATATTTGTACAGGCTGTGCAACAGAAATTTGTAGATCTTTAAACAACTGTATGAACCACTCTAGTTCAGTACAGAGTGCAGACAAACTCACATATTCCGATTCCATCGTTGATAAAGACAAACATGTTTGTTTCTTAGCTTTCCAATCAATAACCACTCCACTGTATGTGATAACATAACCAGATGTGCTCTTGCAATCTGATACATCTTCTGCAAAGTCACTATCAGAGTAACACACCAATGTAGGCTGTTCTTTGGGACAAATACACAAACAGTACTCCAAAGAACCTTTCAGGTACCTAAGCACTCTTTTCACACCCTGCCAATGATACTGGGTAGGCTTAGAACACGCTCTGCCCAAAATGTTTACACTTAGAGCAATATCAGGGCGGCTGGTACTTGCTAAGTACAGGAGGCTCCCAATGACAGATTGATACAGATGTATGTCAGGAAACATTTCATCACCAATGTTTTTCATAAACCCAGGTACCATAGGCGTTTTTACAGCCTTGCAATCAGACATGTTGCATTTTTCCAACAATTTCACAATCTTTTGTTTCTGACACAGCAGAAAACCATTTTTGACTTGTTGTACTTCAATTCCCAGAAAGTTTTGAACTGGACCCAGATTTTTGACTTGGAACTTTTTTCCCAGTTCATTCTCAAACACTTGTGCTTGAGTTTGTGTAGCAGAAACTAAACACAAATCATCCACATAGGCAAGGAGAATTTCTAAACTTTCCCCTTTCCCTCGGACATATACACAGGGATCGGCAACACTTTGTTTGAAACCACACGCCTGCAGAGCATTGTGTAAACAAACATTCCAACATCTGGCTGATTGTTTTAGACCATAAAGAGCACGTTTCAGTTTCCAAACGTGAGACTCTTTTCCTTCAACTTCAAACCCATCAGGTTGAAGCATATAAACCTCTTCTTCCAAATCAGCATTGAGATAGGCAGTAATGATATCAAAATGTGTCAGCACAGCATTCATTTGGGCTGCTAAGGAAAACACCAATCTAATAGACTGTGTTTTTACTGTGGGACTGTAGATTTCATCTACGTCATCACTTTGAAAACACCCCCTTGCTACTAAACGCGCTTTATGTTTCACTTGCCCATCAGCAGAGGTCTTTAGCTTGTAAACCCATTTACTGTCAATTGGTTTCACACCTTTGGGCAATTTACACAGAGAATACACATTGTGCTGAGCAATTGAATCCATCTCACTTTGCATGGCATCCCACCAGGGCTGAGCTTGTTGCTCAGACAATCTCTCAAGAGCAGCAAAACTTTCTGGTTCAGTAGCTACAGCTGCACACACACGGACTGCCTGGGCGTCAGGGAAACGACGTGGGGGGATGCCTTTTGTTTTTCTTTTTGATCTTCTGAGGACGGGTTGACTCTGTGAGGTGCCTTCCCCCTCCTCAGCACTACGTGACCTTTTAACTGAATACTTTCGCTCTTCCTCCTCTGTGCCAGACTCAGCCACATCGCTTACAGCTCTCCTCCTTCGCAAGTCTCTCTCCTCTGTTTTAACCCTTGAGGGACTGGGAGCAGAGACTGAGGGTTGAGCTGGCTGCACTGCAGGCTGTCTGGATACAGGAAGAAGAATTTCAGACGCTGATTGAACACGTGCCCAGTTTGCGTGTTCCTCGAAGGAGACATTTCTTGACACAACACAGGAATTACCACCAGCATGAAAGCGATACCCTTTACAAAAATTCTCATAACCAACAAAACGCAGACGCTGGGCTTTTGGCCCTCCTTTTTTCCTTTGACTTTTGGGAATGTGCACCCAGGCAAAACTCCCAAACACCTTCATGTGAGCAATGGAAGGCTGTTTATTATACAGATACTCATAGGGGGTTGCATTGATTACACTACTCCAGAGCCTATTGTGTATGTAACAGGCAGTCAGAACTGCTTCACCCCAAAAACTCAGAGGCAGATCTGCATCAGTTAGCAGACTGTGCATCAGAGTTTGTAAAACTCCTGCATTGCGCTCAGCCACTCCATTTTGGTGAGGAGAATAGCTGGCAGTTGTCCTGTGAATGATCCCTTTCTTTTTGAACCATTGTTGCATATTATTTGACAAGAATTCAGCTCCCCTATCAGTTTGCAACTTTTGAAGAGAGCAACCAAACTGCCTCTCAATCAGGGAACACCAATTCTTGAGGACTTGACACACATCAGATTTTTGCTTCAACACATAGCAGAAAATGTACCTGCTAAAATCATCTACGAAGAGACAGAAATATCTACCCCCTCCAAGTGATTGTTTACTGAGGGGCCCTACAATGTCACAATGAACCAACTGAAATGGAGCAGTTGGCACACGGGAACTAACCCGTGGTGCTGGCAGCTGCTTGGACTTGGTTTGCTTGCAAATTGCACAGTCAAGGAACACACTACAAGACTTCAAAGAACACCCTTTACAGCAACCTGCCAACTTTTTTAACACTGGAAAACTAGCATGTCCCATGCGCCGATGTAAAAGATGAATGCATTCATTGTGTGGTGCAGTATTAGCATACACATTACACACAGTTTGATTTGGCTCAAGGAAGAACAGCCTTTCTTCCCGTGTAGCCACAGCACACACCTCCCCATTTTTGAGCACTTTGCCCTGTTTTCCACAGAACTCAACCTTAAACCCAGATTCTGTCAGTTGCCCCACTGATAACAGGCAGAAATCAAGAGAGGGCACATACAAAACATTTTTCAAACACATATCAAGTGCTGGGACATAGGCAATCCCTTCACCACAAACCTCAGCTTTTGTCCCATCTGCCAAAATTACCTTTGAAACACTGGCAGAAGTTAAGTCACTGAACAAGTCTTTTGAATTGACGAGATGCTGGGAACACCCACTGTCTAGAAGCCAGGCTGGGTCTGGGTCTTCTGCATCTTGGGGACCTTCAGGAACAGCTACAGCAACACGTAGACGTCCCCTGGCACGACCTCTGTTCCCTCTGCCTCTGCTGGCCCTGAAACCTCTGCTGGCATTTTGCTCCCCTTGCTTCAGAAGTGGGCAATCACGCCTGAGGTGTGAAGCAGATCCACAGCGAAAACATCTCCGGACAGCATGGGCATGCACCAGCCCCTCCTCACTGCGATCAGCAGCTGAAGATTTTTTCTTACCGGAGCAGACTTCTACCGCTGAAGCCTGTGTGGGAGGTGCCGCATTCCTGGCTCGCTTGTCTTCTTCCTCCATCAGCCGGGCAGAAACCATGGAGACAGTCAAATCCCTTTCTGGCACGGACTGGAGTGAAGAAACGACTAGTTCCCAGGAAGCATCAAGGGAATTTAAAATACAGAATACCCTGTCACTCTCAGGCAAAACCTTGCCTCTCTCTCGGAGTGATGAAAACAGCTCTGCAAAAACTGTCAAATGCTCCCTCATCGAGGTGCCTGGGGTCCATTTGGTATTGTAAAGTCTATGAGACAAAGCATACTTTGCTGCTCCAGATTCACTGAGATGTATATCTCGTAGTTTGACCCATCCTTCACGTGGAGTATTAAGGTCCCTGATGTGCGTGAGCTGGTCATCTTCCACAGCCAGGAAGAGCATAGACATGGCTCGTCTAGTTGCAGCCTGAATCTGAGCTGCTGTACCTTGCAATGAAACAGGATCAGTAAACGCTCCCCACAGACCCTCGGCCTGCAGATATTTTTCCATTCTCGCTGACCATGCAAGGTAGTTTGACCCGTTGAGCTTCACAAGGGGCAAACCCCCAGGCACTGGTTGAGCCATGGTAGAACCAGCTAAAAACTTATTCAAAAACACTCCTCAGCAGGCATAACTTAAAGCAGGACTCAGAACAAGGTCGATGGCTCGCAACCATCCTCTGCTACCATGTTGCAAAACAGGAGTCGAGAAACTCCTGCTGATAAAGAATAATAAAAACTCCTGCTTGCTTTAGGCTTCATGCCTGCTCTATGGAGCTAGTAAAACAAAACACTGCTGAAGTCAAACTGGCAAAATTAACTATGTTTATTGGTAAGAGAATTTCAAACTACCTAAGTTACAGAAGAAAAATTCAAACTGCCCAACATCATGGCAGGTTCAGCAACAGAGTGCAAAGAGAAAAGAACAGCCAGACTTTTACACAAGGCATGGGGTTTATATGATATGCAGTAAACATGCTTTAGGCACCTTCACCTCACGACAACAAGCGTGAATAACAAGTTCATAGCCATAACATGTCATGTAGCAAAAACACATATGATGGCGCAGCTGTGTGCCAGTTCCGGACAAGCTGATAACGCTGAGGAAAAGTTTCCCATGGAACTGGCTAGCCATAACAACAAGTTTGTAACAGTTTGCGTTCTCACACACACACACAAGAGCTGTGAGAAATTTGTGGAGCAAGGAGTCCATTATGCATCCACATAATGCAACAGTATTCACCATCAATTTCCTGGACAGAGATTACTTAGCTACAGTAGTCCATGCTTTTGGTCCGTGCATTGGTAACTTCCTGATTGGACTGTCACAATGCACCCTACAAGGGACTACCCTTGAAGACGACTTGGAAACTGCTGTTAATGCAGCATGAAGCAGCTAGACTGCTCACTGGAATTGTATTCAGATGTCATATATCCTCTGTTCTGAAGGAATTGCTTTGGCTGCCAGTGTGCTTCCACTCTGAATTCAAAGTGTTGGTAGTAACATTTAAAGCCCCAATCAGCTTGGGACTTTGATACTGGAGTGAACACCTCTCTATATGTATGTACCTGCCTGAGATTTGAGATTTACTGGAGGGGCACTCCTCTGGGTTCCACCAGTAGTGAAAATACATTGTGGAGAGGACATGACAGAAGGCCCTGTCTACAGTGACATCTCAGTTGTGGAATTCCCTCCCTCTGGAAGCCCTGTTGGTGCCAACATTGGGATCATTTTGGCACCAAGTAAAAACTTGATTTTTTAGTAAAGTCTTCAGGCCAGCTAATTTCATTCAGGCTGCACATGTCTTCTAGTGACACTATTTAAAATTGTTTCCACTGGTTTTAAAATGTCTGATTTTTAACTGATAAACCGTTATGTTATTATTTATTTTAAATTGATTTTGTTGTAAGCCTCTCTGAGCTCTTTAGATATAAGGCAGCATATAAACATTTTAATAAATAAAATTTTAATAGTAAAAATATTTTCTAAATCTCGCGTGCTCACAAATTGATAGTTGTTTTTGATTCTTTCTAGCCCCCTATGGTCCATACTGTTGTCATTCTCAGGAACTGGGAATGGTATTCTGGTCAGTTAGGGAAGCAATTTTCAGCTTTCTATGGCAAGGAGAGGAGCACCATTAGAAAGCTAATTCATACTTCTGAGTAATTTTTCAGCAGAACACTGTAGTTTTTTGGCTGGAAGAATTCTTTTATTTGAAATTGGATGAGGTGTCTAGTTTGGGTCCAAGATATAAAATCCTAATGCTATTTTGTGGAAAATATAATAAATTATAGATTCTAGGTTATATTAAAAAAATCTGACCTATGAACATTACTTTCAATAATGTACTATTGTGTGTGTGCACGTGTGTTTTACAGTCACCTGCCAACTTATGGTGACCCCATGAATTCATAGGGTTTTCTTAAGCAAGGGATACTCAGAGATGATTTTGCTGGTTCCTTCCTCTGAAATACAGCCTATAGCTGTACAGTATTTGTAGTAACCAGAGCTGACCTTGCGTACCTTCCAAGATTGGATGGGATCTAGTGCTTTTAGAGTATTTAGGCCCTAATGTACATTTTGTTTTTGTTGTGTGCCTTCAAGTCAATTCCAGCTTACAGCATCCTTAAAGTGAACCTGTTAAGGAGTTTTCTTAGCAAGATTTGTTCCAAGGGATGTTACTTTTGCCTCGTAATTAGACATTTTATTCAAAAACTCATCTTTTTAAAAAAGCCTGTTGATTTACAAAACAAGACAAAAAAATTGATGTAGTACAAAATGCTGAAAGCATTGGCTTGTGTTCTTTCTCTCTTTTTTTCTCCTACCCGCATTGCTTCTGAATTAAAAGCAGTAGATTAGATGAACAAATACTTTTTATTCTTCCATTCGGAAGTTTCCTTGTTTATTGTTGCATGGTCTTTCAACAGTTTGATGGCATGATTTAATAACAAATAAGACATGGATATAGATTTGCGCTTGGCAGAACATCTCAAGCTGAACGAACCATCATATTGCCTTTTTTTGTTCAGCAGTTTTTGATTTGTGCAGCGCTAGTGTGATAATTATTCAGATGTTTCACTAGATGGCGATAGAGATCTTGTGTTCATTAACAAAATTAAGAAACTTTTGGTCACTAGAAGTCATTGTTAATTATATTTTATTTCTATCTGAAATGTCCTATATTGTGGCACATAAAATCAAAATGGATTTTACTAGTTTGTTTTTGCCTAATTTAGTGGAAGAAAAATGCTAAACTCAGTGTCTAAGGCAGCTTTCCCTACCTTAGTGCCCTCCAGATGTTTTTGTCTTCAGCACCCATGTTTCTGCACCATTGGACATATTAGCTGGTGCCAATAGATACCACAGTATAAAACATGTGGAGATCACCAGATTAGGGAAGGCGAGTTTATGGCACCATGCAAGGTGTGGTTTGTATAAAGCATTTTATTCTTCATGTTTTTATGGAACATCAATGACTGAAGGTTGGCTCACAGAAACAGCCCTTTCAAGTGTCAGGTGATGTGTGTGCATGACTAAATGTTGCTTCACTTTATCAATAGGCACTGTAGTGTGAGATTACACTGCTATTTATTTATTATCGGGTATGTTGTGACTCACTCTCAGCAATGGGAGGGGGAAGAGGAAGGGTATGTGACCCACTGTGTTGTAGAGCTAGCAAAATGCCAGCAAAAAGGAGGGAAGGAAGGGGTAGAGAGAATGGAGGAGAAAGAGGGGGCACATTGGAAAGATAAGATGCACTAGAGACTCAGGTTAGTTGGATTTTTTAAAAAAAAAATCTAATAAATTACCTGGTCTTTATTATTTCCCTCCATTCTGCTCAAATGAATCAGGCTACTGCCTTTGCCAGAAAGAGAGAAAGCCGTTAGGGAGAGAGGGCTATCTTGCCAGACAGGCTGCTCCAAACATGGCACAGGGAATACAGCTGATCTACCTGAGTCAGTGTGAGCTATATGAAACAGCTGAGAATGGCAGGGAATTTCTATGCATGCCTCAGGCTAGGTCTACCATGAGACTTAAAGCACTTGCTTTGGTGGGAGAGATTCGGGGAAAAAAGGGATTGATTGATTGTTTCTATATGCCTGCTCAAAGCATCTGTATGCAGTATGTGTAGCAGCTGTGTGGTTTGCTGTGCTGTGCTTCTACAAAAGAGTTGGTGGGGAGAAGGAGTCCAGGTAGGGTAGGAAACAAGTCAAAAACTATACTTTTTGACTAAAACACACTGTCTTTTGAACACTTTCCCTAGGAAAGCCTACCTGATAACTACTCCAACGTCATTTCAGTGCTTTTTTTCCTTTTTGTGACTTTTTAAAATACCTTTTGTTGTATTTGTATTCCTATGCTGTTTTAGTGTGTTTATTTGGTCTTTTCATATACTGTGTTAAGTATATGTTGTGAATTTTTTTTTTAAAAAAACATGTCCTGAGAGTGAGTGTATATACCTATAGGATATGTGTGTGTGTGTGTGTAAATATTTTTTTTTTAAATACGTACATTAGAAATGTTAAGTGAGCACAGTGAGGATGCTGGATATATACCAGCATACCCTTGGCTGTGGTAGGAGGAAAAGCTGTAAACCAATTACAATATGTTATACAAGGGTGGATTAAATTATGAAAGAACAGGTCGCTAAAGCAACAACAATGTGAAGAGTCAGTGAACTGATGTTAACTGGATTCAGTGATGAGGAATCAACCACCCCAGGAGTATTCTAACACTTGCAGTTTGGTTGTCAATTTAGATTACATTATCTGCCCCCAAATTATTTTATAGCCACCTATAGGTTAGATCAAAATTTGCTTAGAAATCACTAAACATGTTGAAACCAGTGGAATTAATCTTCTGATTGATTGATTGATTGATTGATTGATTGATTGATTGATATCCTGCTCTTTTCCTACCCTGGGAGTCACAACAGCTTACAAAATTTAAAACAGATACAGCTAAAACATTTATAGTGGACATAAGGTTAATCATAAAACGTATCAACTGTCAGTAAAGTTAAAACTTTTAAAAGCATAACCATTAAAAATAACAATACAGTTCTTCCTCAACATTTGCAGGTTTCACATTTGCGACTTTGATTATTCACAAGGTGCCTGCTTGCCCCCATTCTCCCCCTCCCATTCCCTGGCCAAGGCCGGGGGTAGGAGGACGCAGGGAGGATGATTGCCTCTTCCCTGCACTCCTTCTGCCGCCACCCCTGTGGGCAAGCCCTGGGCGGGAGGAAGATGGTGTGGGGTAGACGATCACCAGTTCCCAACCCTCTCCGCTGTCAGCACCGGTGTGCCCTGGGCAGGCGAAAGAAGGTGCAGGTGGGGGGGTGCAGGAGAGAGCCAGTGGGTAAAGAGCTCTTTCCTCAGTGGCTCCCTTCTGCACCCCCCTCCATGTGATTGCACAGGTGAGAGTGAGGAGAAAGGCGAGCGGGGAAGTTCTTTCCCTGCCTGTCTCTCTCCTGCGACCCTCCCCACCCATGTGATCAGGATACATCGGGTGGGGGCAGGGAAAAAGGCAAGCACGGAAGCTCTTTTCCTGGTCGGCTCTCTCCTGTGACCCTCCTCACCCGCACAATCAGGATCCTGTGAGTGGGGGTGGGGAGAAAGGCAAGCGGGGAAGCTCTTTACCTGCTTGGCTCTCTCCTGTGCCCCCCTCTACTTGCGAGATTGCACGGGTGAGAGCGAGGAGAAGGGCAAGCAGGGAAGTTCTTTCTCTGCTTGGCTCTTTTCTGCCCCCTCCCACTTGCTCGCATGGGTGGGAACTAGGAGAAAGGTAAGCAGGGGAGTTCTTTCACTGTCTGGCTCTCTCCTACAACACTCCTCACCCAGGCAATCGAGATCCCATGGGTGGGGGTGAGGAGAATGCTAAGCAGGTTCCCTGCTTGGCTCTCCACTCACAGTTATTTGTGTTTTTTTTTCAATTTTGCAGGGGTTCTGTTTCCTTATGCCCCGCAAAAATGAAGGGCCTACTGTAAATATCAACAACACAGCACCAACAAGGCCCTTTCCTCCAAACAAACAACCGTCAAAAACTTGCTGAAACAAAAATTTCTTCACCCGCATATGAAAGGATAACAAGGAGGGCACCAATCTAACCTTTCTAGGGAGGAAGTCTAGAAGCAGCCTCTGAGAAGACCCTGTCCCATGTTTCCCCAGATGTACCTATGAGGGTAGTAGGTCAAAGAAAAGGGTCTGTCCAGAAGATCTCAAGATATGGGCAGGCTCATATAGGGAGATAAGGTTCTTCAAATGTACCTCAACCTGAGTTGTATAGGGCTTTTTCAGTTACAACCAGCAATTTGAATCATACCCAAAAATGCAATGGCAACCAGTGGAGTTGGTGCACAATAGGGAAGTTTAACTAACTTAGATCCCATTGATTTAACTGAGGACCTACTAAACATGAATTAACCTTTTTTATGCCAGTGGGTTGCTCTGAAAGTTTGGCAGTAGGCCAACAGACTGTAAAACCCATCTGCTTTGTGACAGAGACCATGCTAACCATGGGGGCAGGGTTGATAATCATGATCTAGCAGATGCTGATTACTGTGACTCTGCCCTCTGCAGATTTTGAGCTGACTCAGTGAAACCACAGTGAAGTTGTAATGGAAATTGATTATGTCCAAAACCTTCTACTCAAGCCAGAGGTAGAAGGGTCCTCATGGGCCATCAAGTCCAATCTCTTCTCAATGCAGAATTGCCAGCTAAAGCATCCTTAGCAGGTAGCTGTCCAGACTCTTTTTCAAAAGAGAAGGAGACCACCCACACCTCTCTAGGCAATTGGTTCCATTACTGAACCACTCTTACTGGCAAGAGGTTCTTTCTAATGTTCAAAATCTACTCTCCTGTAACTTCAGGGAGTTGGATCTGGTCCTACCATCTGGGGCAGCAGACAACAGGCCTGCCCCCTCCTCTCTGTGACAGCCCTTGAGGTATTCTGAGCACATTGTCTTTGTGTAATACAGTGATATTTTCCCCCCCACATAGATTCAGGTCTCTCTCCCCCTTGCAACAGTTTGCTTTGGGGACCTCGGCACAGCTTCAGACAAGGTACATCGGTTTTTTTATAGCCTGGACAGCATATTAATGCAAGCATTTCTCAACGTCTTCTGTATTACGTGTCCCGCAGCTTTTTAGGGAGACAGAAGTTAGCACCAGCAGTACTACTTCTCATATTGAATGCATAGGTACATAAGAGAGCAGAAGGCACTTTTAGTGCAAGGTTATAGCATGCAAAGGTGAATGAGAAGAAAAGAAAAAGTGTGAGAATATAGAGACTTGTCTAAGTGTGAAGGAAACCAGAGAAAGAATGGGAAGGGAAGTGAAAACAAATGATGTGTGTTGTATGTGGAGAAGCACTGAGGGTTCCTGTTGCACCTTGTGGCCTCTCCTTCTGAATCTGAAGAAAAACCTGGCATTGGGCAGTAGTCCCAGAAAACTTTAGAGCTTGTGCATGTGGCAAAGGGGAATGGTAAAGGGTGGAATTGAGTTAAAGTGGGCAGGAGATGGAGAATGTTGAGGTAATGGGGAAGAGATGATCTTCATTCTTTGGGAAAAAGAATTAGGAGGCATTTGAAGAAAATTAGAGAGGCGTGGGGTTTGTCATCCTCATTTGGGAAAACAGGACAAACCTACCTTTTGATGCTGTATTATCTGATTATTCGCTCTTTTGACGTTTCCAAATTAAGGACAAGTTTCATTAATTCAATGGCAATTCTATTCATTCACCAATTTTTGCATATAGAAGCTCGCCTGGAACTGCTCGCACATGCTTGCTGCTTGCAAACAGAGCTGAGAGGAAAAAAGATGTTAAGCTAGCTGAGAGACTTTGCAAGCATTGTGTATGTGGACAGTAGCAAGTGAGCCTCCATAAGTCCTTCATGCTTCCTACAGTACAGTAAATGGATTCCGCTTTTCACCAATTCTGTCTTCTGACAATGCTCTGATCCCTAATCTGTCAGATAAGTGGGAGAAGCCTGTATGGAGGAGGAGGATAAGAGAGGAAAGTTATAATGAAAGGTAATATAAATGCAGCTGAAGGGAAGAAAGAGAAATAGTTTGTGAGATAGGGTTAATAGTAAACGAAAGAAAAAATGGAGAAGAAATAATGAGAGATAACTAAAAAAATACTTTGAAAGGTATGGGGGGGTGTTATAAAATAAATAATTCTCTTAGAACGTCCACATTGGCAAATTCTGACTTAAATGGGAAGTCTGGGTAAAACAACAAAAATCAATATCTGCTTAATGTGATAAAAGCTGATTGGTTGATCTCCATACGTCAAGGGGCTTGCTACAGGAAAGAATTGACTACAGAAGTACATATCAGTATAGATGCCAATAGAAAATGACATCCGTAGTTGTGAGATAATTATGTTAAACTCTGCTTCCATCTGCCTCCACAATTTTGTGGAATTGCCATTTTGTGGACAGTGCCATTTTGTGGACAGTGGCTTTCAGTGATTTTCAGCTCCCTTAAGTGGGTCCTAGGGATAGAGTTTTGTGAATCCCTGCACTAATTGAATGTTGTCCTGGATGGTTATCTGAAGAAAGTGGGGGAATCTTTAAGGATCATTTCTCTGATCCTCAAGCTAGGTCTGACGCTGCATTTGAAAAACTGGAGAAGATTAAGACTCCCCCCCCCATCTAACCAAGTTTCTGTAACACAGATTTGGTAGGTATACTGATCCAAGATCAGGTCCTGGATCAGCAATTATTTTACTATTAACCAATCTGATGTTTAAAAGTAGCTTCTGTATGTTTTCGTGGTTCAATGATAGAACTGCCAGAATTAATGAGAGGCTGGAGAGTATTAAGGTGTGAAAATCTTTCTCTTTATTGTGAAGAATGTTAACTGACAGCTTCCTGGTAGTTTGGGGAAGATATTTTGAGGATTTTTATATACTTTAACAATCTTTTTTTTTTTGGTAGTATGCGAAGTACAAAATGTCATAGTTCTCTAGTTGGAAAAATTAGAATTGAAAAAACGATTGGGAGATTTATATAAGTTGAAACATGGAGTGCATACATAGGGGATCTACAAAGATGAGAACGTGGACATTATTTCATTTTTTAACATGTTAATTAATTTGAATTAATTCCAATATATTTATGTGCTTGAAACCTACAGCACCATTTTTCAGTCACTGGGAGCCAGATATAACTAAAGAAGGAGTGGGCAAATTTGGCAGGTCTAGGGGATTCTGCAACGGGTTTAAAAGATGAATTGCTGTTCTTGGAGGCTTCCAGAAGAGGCAATTCATCTTTACTTCCAGAAAAAAAATAGTCTAAGGTTGTCTGGTGTGTTTGTGTGTGTTTGTGTTTGTGTGTGCTTGTATTTGTGCAGTCCACAAAAATAGTCTTTGGGGCAATGTGCAGTCCCAGGGCTGAAGTTTGCCCACCCTTGACTTAACTAGTTTATAACTTTGCCATTTGTTACAGTTTGGAATCAGGAGGGAGTAGTCTGAGAGACAGAGTTATGAGACTGCTCTTTCCTCCCTGCTGTTGTCCCACTCAGCCATGGAATGAGCAGATTCCTATCAAGGACTGCAGTGTCTCAGCATGGTAGTGGGCATTCTTAGGGTGCCAGTGACTGTGGCTTTATTTGGATGTGGCAGATACAAAGCCTCCAACTCTGCAGACACTGTAACTTTTCTGGAAAATTTGGGATTATCAAACTAAGGACTGTTCCAGCCCAAGGAGAAGCTAGTTTTATAGAATACAAGTATGGGAAATCAGTATTGGTTAGCCCAGCAGTTTTACCAACATCTTTCAGAAAGATGTTTGAGGATTGGTCCTCAATGTTGTTTTCCAGAAGTCTTGAGGAGGACTGATGGACTTGATGGAGATTTTTTGCATATTGCATGTATGTGGCTGTTTGTTATCTGTCACATTTAAAAAACCAACTGCAGCATAATCCATGCTGGTTTAAATTTCATTGTAAGAAAAATAATAAGTAAATAAATATTTAAACATTCTCAAAATGTACATTTGTTTCTAGTCAAGTTGAAGAATATATTTAAAAATTTTGTTTTAATTTTATAGAGTTTTTTTTTAAACTACATTTAAAGGCCCTCTTGGTTTGACAGGGCTTGAAAAGCAGGAGCTGTTAGTACTGAATTAGTCTTACTGAAGTAAATTAAAAACTGCTATAGTTATTTAAACATTGCTCTGATCTGCAAAGTTTAGAAAAGTTGTTGGTGTGGTCTAATCAACTCTGAATGACCTTTTTTACCATTCATGTCCTCTTGCATGTTCTCTCTGTGAATATGTATGTGTATGACTGTGTTAGATGTACTGGATGGTACAGTGATACTTACTGATATTAAAAATTCCTAGAATAAAGAACCACTTCCTTTTTGCAGTGCTTAGGGCAGTTATTGTAATTATCATGTTGGAGAATGAAGACATTTTTTATGAACTTACATGTACTGGTTTCCATGCATGTTGAATTTAGCATAGTAACAGCCCTGTGAGCCAGCATGTTGTAGTGGTTTGAGTATTTGGCTAGGACTGTGGGAGATCAGGGTTTGAGTCCTCACTTAGCCATGGAAACCTCTTGGGTGACGTTGGCAGGTGATATTTTTTCAGCCTTAGAGGAAGGCAGTGGTAGTTCTCCTCTGAATGAATTTTGCCAAGAAGACCCTAGGATAAGAGTCAAACTGAAGGCAGATAACAAAACAACAAACAGCCATGAGCTCTTAACCAGGGTGCTTTGAAGTAACTGTTGGTGTGCAATAAAAATGCTTTAATGTAATGAATCAGGATTTGGTAGGTAAGATGTTTCCCTTTAAATTGAATTAAAGAATTTTTCTTAAAAATACTTTTCTTGTTGCAAGAGTTATTGTTTAATTTTAAAAGATATTTATTTGGCTTGTTGCCTGATATCCTTGAGTTCTCTCACAGTGTTCTAGTATTAATCCTCTTAACAGCTTTTCATTGTGCAGCTCTTATTTTCCTCACATATATCTGTGATTTAGATTTCAGTTTTACTGGTCTGAGTTTCATCCTAGAGCTGAAGTGTTACTTTGCTACTGTTGTTTCTCTCCTCCCTTCTTTTCATTTAAGGACATTTGCTGTTTAAACACAGAGTGTTTTCCTACATCCTGGGAGAGTACAGTTGTATTGTATTTAGCTAGTTATTTGTGAAATGAATAGCAGTGCTGCATTGTCTCAGTCTTCATAGTGAGGAAATTACCCTTTGCCAAGGCAGGCAACTTCATTTACTGGGTAGGAGCATGAAAGGCATGCGTGATAGTAGATTATCTCAATTATCAAGTATCAGTACTAACGTGGTATTTGTCCCTGCCCTTTTCCCTGTTAAGTGAACTCCTATATTTTGTGTCCATCTGTTCCATCGTTTCTCTCTGTCTGTCTTGTTTCTTTCCTCTTTCTGTGTATGTATTGAGAACAGTTGGTACTAATAGTTTATTAATAGTCTCTAGTTCATAGAACTTCATGTAATGATTCTGTGCTTAATAAATCTTTCAGTTATGCTGTATGACCATGAAACTTTTGACTTAATGGCATGCAGTTTTGGAACAGTTTTGACTCAGTGGCCTGAGGGTTTGTTTTTGGGTTTTTTGCAGCCTGGTGTTAATAAACTTGACATCTTGTTCAAAACTCAGAAGAAATGCGTGAATAGTTAAAGTTGAATTTAATGTTTCTTCACAGCTAATATTTTTGATGAAATATACTGGTCAAGTGAAGAAATGTCAGCATAAAATACCAGAATAGCAATCAGATCTGAGATACGCACATACGCACACGTCTGTCAGTCTGTCTGGTCCAAATGTAAAAATGGAATGAATATAATCCAGCATAGTGTGTTTGTGCTGGGGAGGAAGAAGTATAGGAAATCAGGTATAGTTTCACCACTGAGACTGAATGAGTTTGTATTTCAAATTCCTGACTAAGTCTAGTTTTCTGGGACCTAGTGTTGGATTTTATTTACTGTATATGCTCATGTAGAAGTCTAGAAATTTTGGTAAAAACATTTCCCTAAGAAACCTGGGTCAATTTATCCATAGGTCAGTGTAAGCACTATAACTTAACTCTTCCTCATCCCCACCCCCAAAATCACCCTCTTCTCTCAATAGAGTGGGAAAAGGTGAGAGCTAAGTTCGTCCCAGAGGAGTCTAAAAGAAGCTCTGAATTCCTCTACACGAGTGGTTCTCAACCTTCCTAATGCCGCGACCCCTTAATACAGTTCTTCATGTTGTGATGACCCCCAACCATAAAATTATTTTTGTTATTTATTTATTTATTTATTAGTTAGTTAGTTAGTTAGTTATTTCCAACATCGAATAGATTGGAAACACTGCCCTAAATCACTGCTCTCGATAGACTTCTAATGCCTAAAAACTAATGCCTTTTTTTAAAGCACAGAAAGCGTCCATCAATGCCAGAATTAAGGCAGTAGTTCTAGTTCTGAATGTTAGGTTTCCACAGTTCAAAAAGCCAGTCACTCCCAAAGGCAATGCTGAAACAGCCCACATTTTACATGAGGTGCAGGAAGGAAAGGACAGGGAGAGAGGAAAGATGGTGGCGGCATAAGCAGACGTGTTTTGTTTCACTCCCACCCCCTCTCCCTTAAAGGGAACGCAGCTGCTTGGATGTTCTCACTCCCACATCGCACAGGTGCCCCTTCCTTCCTCCTTTTGTCCCTCTGAGGGCTCGGGAGTGGGGTGCAATACCCGCTGTAGCCCCTCGACCATACTACACCCACAAGCCCCTCTCGGTCTCCCCACCTCCGCCCCCCTGCCTGGCAGGGAAAGATGGGGAAACGTCCCCACACGCACCCAGCACACTTCCTCTCACCTCCTGCCAGCACGGGGTCTCCTCTCGCCACCTTTGCCCTCCCACCCGGCAGGGAAAGGCGGGGAAATGTCCCCACATGCGCCCGGCACACCTCCTCTCACCTCCTGCCAGCGCGGGGTCTCCTCTTGCCACCTCTGCCCTCCCACCCGGCAGGGAAAGGCAGGGAAACGTCCCCACACGTGACCAGCACGCCTCCTTTAACCTCCTCCCAGCACAGGATCTCAGAAACAGCCCTCCCATTGGCTGTGAGGCCGCCTTCTTTCAAAAGGGGGCGGGGCGGGATAGAGGAGCGGCGACCCCTGTGAAATGGTCATTCGACCCCCAAAGGGGTCCTGACCCACAGGTTGAGAACTGCTGCTCTACACTCTCCATTGTGGTGCTGCTTCTGACCTTTTGGAAGGTGCTGTGTGGGAAAATGGTGCCGCTCTTTGGCGCTTCCCCTCAAAGGAGCGCTGAGAGAGTAGGGGGAGTCAGTGCTTTTTTTTTAGGTTCTCCCAGGACAGACTGAGCCCTCATCTTTTGCCACTCTACTTAGAGGAGGGGATAGTCCCTTTTTTTTTAATACTATACCTTATTTTTTATATATATAATATAAAAAAGAACCTCCCTTCTCTGAATAGAATGACAGAAGTCTTTCTGAATGCCTGAGGGGATGATGGTGGTCATAGTGGCCAGGCAGCTTGTGCTTTCTCCTCTCTGCAGAATGACCCTTGACTTGCACACAAATCATATCAAAATCCATAATTTTGGCTTGAAAACCTGCCTTCGACTTGTACATGAGAATGACCTCTACACAAGTATATATATGGTAGTTGATCTGTATAAGGTCGTGTACAGATGATGTTATATGATACAACAATGAATTGATACAATTATTTGCAAGTCTCCATGCTCATGTGTTGTGTTGGTTGAGAAAGGAGTGGATAGTTTCAGTGCAAATTGTGTACTGGACAACAGACTGCTTGCATATTTTGGTTTTATCATCCTGTTAATGTTAACAGTACCAGTGCAGAGATGTGATAACAACTGGATTTTACATTTCCTTAGGACTTAGTACACATATTCACTGTTCCTGGGTGGCTGCATTAAAGAAACTTGCATAGTGGAGTGATTATGTGACATAATTACTTCTTTTGCTATTACTACTTGACAATTTAAATTAATTCAGCCTGGTTGTAGGATTTTATGAAGTGAGGAGGGCACAGACACAGTAAAGCGAGAAGACCAAGAGCAGCAGCTGCCAGATTCTAGTACTCTAAGTGTGAGCCTAAGAATTATTTCAGGACTTTTTTTTAACCACACATGGTTAAAATGGATGGATTCCAAGTTTCACCCAGTGTGTGTGACAGAATGCTCACCTGCCCAGCAACTTAATTGATTAATTGTTCAGTTTTTGCAACAGTCATGAGGACAGGAGTCATAGATAACAACTGAAAAACAAACATACTGTCAGTAGACTGACTTGTTATTTGTACTTGGGTTTATGTGAACTGAAAAGTTAGAAATTTAGAGAACTGTCAATATTAAATTATTGCTTGTGGGACTACAACTTTATATTTGTGATCAGAAAGAGATGTTCCACTATAATTCCATACCTGTTCTCAATTTTTGGACAGTGGTTAGTTACCAGTTGTTGTTTTTTAAAATGTAGTTAATGGTAGATTCATAATTCTTGACTTTCAGAGGAAATTCAGTTACGAAGTCACATAAACCACTTAGAACCTAAGGATGAGGCAGTGATTATGAAGAAAAGTATATGTCATCTTTGGTTCAGGTTCACAAAGCAACTGTGTTTTTATGAGGAAGCTGTAATAAGGTTTATCATTTATCATACTGTATTCTTAATTCATAGCACTTCTGATAGTTTATATGTCTGATTCATATTTGTAACTATTATGGTAGTTTACATTATGTTGATTTATATTGTTCCTAGGTGCAAATTGAAAAAGCCAGCATTATTAGTAATGAAATACTTTTACAGTCTGTACCATAAATGGCTATAAGTCTTCTCACTTTCTGAAGACAAACTCATGTGGCTTGAGTGAGGACAAGATTGCAGTCTGTTTATTTCAAGCATTTGGCCTGTCACTGCAGTTCAAGAGCAAAATTTGCACATGGGGAACACAAGCTAATACACTAATAAATTCTTTGGTCAGGAATGATAACTATGTTGATGGCCACAATGTAACAATGACATATAGCTGGTGGAATGCTGAAGTGATCAAAGTAACCTTAGCATGCCTTTGTGCACGCATTTCAATGTTACACACCAGTTGTCTTCAGAAAGGTCATTTCTTGATTTAAATGGCTTGCAGAGGGTTTTACCAAGTCCACTGACATAGGTAACATTTAGTTTATAATACGCATTTCCATTTACTTTTTAAGATCAATTGTAATATAATGACTAAAATGTTGAGACTGGGTGTAGAATGCCCAAGTTTAGATTTTCATTCAGCTGTGATGATCATTGTGGTATCTGGCAAGTCATTGTCTCTTAGCCCAGCCCGTTTCACAGATTGGAAGGAGTAGATGCAAAAGCAATAAGTTAACTTCTTATCAATTTCTCCTCTTTTTTTTCAACTAATTGATACCAGCAGACTATTGAGAGTAGTTATTACAGCCATCCCTCCACATTCACTAGGGTTAGGGGCACAGGACCCCCGCGAAAGTGAAAAAATGTGAATAACTCTAGGCCCTCCCAAACCATACTTAACACAGAAAAATCATGTGATCACCATATTCAACCCACTGTGGATTCTTTTGAGGCATCAGAGTTCCTTCACAAGGCAGAAGTGGGTGGCTGGTAGAGCTTACTGCCACCTCCACTGCTGCCCCACACCATTTTTAATAGGGACCTGCAAGCCTCATTCGCAGTTTCTCAGTCTCAAAGGCTTGCAGTCCCTATTAAAAATGGCATAGGGCAGCAGCAGAGCTGACAGCAAATAATCTGTGAATTATTTGATTATTCACAGGTTATAATCAAATCCGCAAAAGTGAAACCCACAAATGTGGAGGGTTGACTGTACTGTTAAGAAAACTAGGACATTTAATTCTAACTCCTGATTTCCAGTTTCTCAGTGCCACTACTGAAAGACTATAGTGCTTGGTGTAAACGTAGCAAAATTAGTAGACTCATAAGTGTGAGGTAATAGATCCATAAAATTATAAATAACACAGGTATTATTTAAGAAAGGGAAATACTTTTTGAAACACAAAGATCTAAATGCTATGTGACAGTCATGGTGAAACTGAGATTTTTCCATTATTCCTCCATAATCTCACTCTGGTACTGAACACATACTCTGAAAGGATTCCCAGCTTTCCAGAACAGGGGCTTCTCAGGAGGCTGCATTAGAGAGAGAGATTGTGCCCTCCCCACATTGGTTTTGACTTTTGTGTAAGTGGAAGTCTAGGGTTGGATATACCTATAATAAAACAATGTTTCCTTTTTAAAAGTACAGTGTACACCTATAGAGGGATGTTTTACTCAGAAGTAAGTCCTGTTATGTTCAGTAAACATTACTGTCAAATAAGTGTGCATAGGATATCAAACTTATAGTATTTATCCTAAGTCGATATTAAAAGATAGTAATAAAAATAGTAAAAAATCACCCCCAACCTTGAGACATAGAGCTAACTGGTATGTTATAACCCCATTTTTGTTAAAGTTGTGTTTTACTGAGTTGAGACTGAGCAAAGGAACTATGGGCATCTCTTCACCTTCCTTCCCCCTTCATTCATTGATTTTGGCATTTCATTTTATGCCCGGTATTATAGCCTCTGGTTCTCCAATATGGGAAAATAAATATTTGACAGATACCTGCCTGTAAACAATGAGATAAGAAAACAAAACAAAAATAAGGAAGCATGCTGAGGTCTGGTTAATTTAGCTTTATAATGCATGCTTAATTTAATGAGCCCGCTACTTGAAATTGGCAGTACCATCGTGAGTTTCTTAGTGGCAGACTTCCCAAACCAATGTATAGCCTTGCAAGCAGACACAGCTTGAAGTCAAGGGCAGAATAATAGTGCCATCCTCTTACTACTGTTTTGGGGCAAACTCCCTCACAAGAAATGAGCAGCCAGATTCCTTCCTCACAGTTTTATATAGGGGTGCACTATGGCATTGGGCATGTGTGAGGTATCAGCAATGGCAGATAGGGTATATGAGAGTTGTGCAGTTTTGCTAAGGGCAACCTGTGTGAAGTCTGGTGCTTTTGTTAGTAAAAAACAAAATGAATATGAATGAAAGGAATCATGTAACAGTTGAAATTTTGGTGGAATTTTTTAATGTATTTCTGTATTTTATTTGAAGCTTATGTCATTGCATTTTCATATGTAGCTTGACCAAATAGTGTGCAAACCATTAGTCTCGTTAATATGTTTTTATAGGAAGCATCCCTGGCATTCTGCTTTGAGTATTGCTTTTCTTTGTAGCCACAATAATAGTTCTTCTGCTGAACAGTATCGTTTTCCTTCAGAACATGTGAAAGTATCTCCTTTAGAACAGATCTACGAGTATTCAGTGAGTGTAATGGCAATGTTTTTGATTGATAGAAAGCAAAAAAATTAAGTTATGTAGATTTTGACCTAGTATATTAATCATTCTCTTTGGATAGTTTCCTTTTGATGTTTTTATAATTAACCATTTTTTATCACATGTATTCCAGTACTCTTAGTTATCTATAACAGAAGCAATGTCGATGAATTAGATTTCTGAGAACTTGTTCCTTCTGGCTAAGTTAAGTCACTGTTTAAAAGATGGCATATCATGCTTTTTAACCATGACTTTGGTAAAACAGATCAAAAACTTTAGAACTTAGTTTAAATGTGTTCAAATTTAGGACTTTAAGAGCCACAGGACTTAATTCACTACTGATGAACCAAAAAAGTTGGATGACTGAAATTCTTTATGTACTGATTCTAAATATTAAAAACAATTTTTGGCTGTAGATCTAGCAGGAATTAGAGGCTGTCCCAAGGTCAGCTAGTAAATTTACTTTTTGCAATGAGTAAGAAAGACTGTGTCTCTTTGACAGTCCAAACCAGGGAGATCAGCCACAAACTGAACTATGCCATCTTTCCTCAGAGTGTCACTTAACTCTCAGAAGGCCAAAAGACTCATTAAAGAAAGGCTCTAACATAGTACAGTAGCTTCTGCAATACTCAGCTGGCTCAAAGTCATGAACATGTGTCCCACCAAGGGCTTTTGCAGAATATGAGACAAAACTTCAGATGGTTTTAAAATCTAGGCTTTGGGGCTGACAAGTTTTTGTGAAGCATGTTACTTTTACTTTTATACAATGCTGCTGGTTTTATGGTTTACATCTTTCAAGATGCAATGGCATAAGAGCATACAGTTTCTGAAGGAGTGGCTCTTCCGTGGATCCTGCATGTCCTCTGTAAATGTCTGGAATGGGCCTTCCACAAATATCACTATTAACTAAGGTGTGGTTGGTGGGAATGCAAGAAAGCCCCTCTCTGTAGAAGTGCTCAAGATTGTGGAAGCCTTTTTCTCAAGAGGTATGTTTCCCATCTTTTCCCATCCTAGTTAATACTTTGGTTTGTTTAATTAATAATTAAATTGTTTAATTAGTAATTTGCTCTGTCTTCTGTTCTGATTTTTTTAACCCTTCCTCGTTAAGTTCTTTGAACTATATAACTAAAATAAGAGAGAGAGGGGAAGTGAGTGAGTATTGACCTTAATCCAATGAGGTATGATGTAGTTGAGTTCCATATGCAGAGCTACTGCTATGCTGATGCATTTATCACCTCTCAGACCTACTGTAGCCTTGCTGGTGCTTCCCCCTACAATCAGCCCATGCTGGCAGGGAATGGGAGAGGTTACAGCACCATCTGACTGTGTCCTCATAACCAGACATGAAGAGATTACCTGCTAAATTTCAGTGGATCCTCTGGAAGTTGCTGCAGCTGTGGTAATCTCTTCTTGTATGGCTATGAGGACATAGCCAAATGCTGTCACTTGCATCCCTGCTCCCCTCAAGGCACAGATTAAGAGGCAAACACAGTTCCATCATGTCTAGGTCCAGAAACAAATGAAATGCCTTCCCTCCATCCCAGATGCCATTTCCCTGTCCTTGAACGGAGAAGAGAACTGGCAGTATCTGCTGGACTTAATCCTTTCCCCTATTGTCATTTCCTTTTCTTTGTGTGTCCTGCTTTATTTCGACTATAAGCCTTATTTAGAGTATAAGAGTAGGGAACTGTTAAATTAACAATTTGTAAGCTGCTCTAAGAGCCTTTGTGGCTGAACTCTAAATAAATGACTAATAATATATAAAACACTTCAAAGCAACTGAGATTAAATTCAGTTAGCATTTTGTTAGAGACATACCGATGTGTACATGTGTACATAATCATATGTGTCTGTTTATTTTCAATCGCTGCTGAGGATGGTATTCACTTTCCGCCACCGCAGTTGCCAAGGGCCTCACCCACTCTACTGTAGTTCTATTGAAGCCTCTCTATGTCCTTTCTCTTCCTCCAAATTCAGGACAGTGGCACTTGAATGGATATTTTGTATAGAATGGAAAGTTATGGTAAAATGTTTGAAATAAAATGTAGGAAGTCTGCAGTTCCCAGGCATCCTAAAATAATACTGGTGTCATAGTTCACTCCCTTGCCTAGTAAAGTATGTCCCTGTTAGCTATTCTAGAGAAATATAATCCTCAAATGGGTGCTGTTGATGCCCCTTTGAGCTTACAGTGTGGTGACTTTGACCATGTATCTCTGTGCAAGCGAATAAAAAATTAATCATTGTTTTTACAGAATCACAGCTCCCACCATGCATTTAACTTTGCTTTTAAGTATAGGAATAAAATCTTGTTTATACAAAATTAGATTTTGATGTGAAAACATGTTTTTGGTGAGTTGACTTTATTTCCATAGATATATGATTATCTGGGTTCTGCTTATTATGCTGTGTGGAATGAAGGTGACTGTGTGACTATCTGTACATGTTGTGGACATAGTAGCCTAGTTGACAAACCAGTCTGTCATTGAACCTGCCTTTTCATTTTTCAAATGAAGAATGAGAAACCTTTAAACAGCTTAAGTGTCAGCACTTTCTGCAGCTGACAGGAAACTGATCTGCTGCCTGGCTCTTTTCCATAGGTGCCAACACACCATTGGCATGCAGCCCAGAGCAGAGGTGCCCTTTGCACAGGTTCCTTTACAGCTGGGATGGTGGTGGCTGGGAAGAGTGGTGGTGATGTCTGCCATCTTGCCCACTTAATATGACAGCCTATAGAAAAAGAGATGATGTGTTTCTTGGGTGCCTACTTCTGTGACTGTTTTCTTTTTGACCCCATGGAATTCCTCCATCACGACTGAAGCCTGTTTGAGAGGAAAAGATTGCAGCTTCTCTTCAGCTGTCAAAACAGTGACTTGTTTCAGGGTTAAAGGTTGATGAAAACTGTAACTTGAGCTGCCTGATGTAGAGAAATCTAATTAGTAAGGGCAATTGATTTAATCACTTGGGGCTTTTAGTTTTTTCTCCCCAATTTGGGAGCTTAATAATACATTTTGAAAATACATTTATTCCTGTTTTTCCCCCTTTAATCTGAACAAGAAAGTGATTTATACTTTGTAAGTGCTAGCACTTACTATGAGATACTGAAGTGGAGAACTGTGTGAAGTATTACATTTTAATGGTAGTGACAATTAGGTTATTAGCAGCTAGTAGTATTGCCTGTAGGTCAGAAATAAGCTTTCCTTTTGGGGGGGGTTGGGGGTGATGGTTATGAAGGCACCTGGAGTGCCTTGCAACACTCCTGCTGTTTCAGTTGCAAATGAGTAGACTGTGTGCTGTCCTCATTGTTGAAGCATAATACAATTATTGTTAAGCACTAGCCACCTGTTAGTATCATTCTTTCTAAAGGTCATTGTATGGTGCCTTGCTGTCTGACTTTAACAGTCCTGTATCAGGTTTGTTGGCCACTGATTTGTCTGGGCAAATGTTTCAGGAAAGAATGTGACACTAGGGTCTGAAAGAAGTAGGGAGGCAGATAAACTCTCAAATCTATAACATTATTTTTTTTCCGTCTTGTAACTGTGTTGAGCTAGAAGAGTATTACTTGGACTTAGACCACCTTTATCATTAATTTTCTTATGCAGTACTACCATTGTGCCTTGGAAAATATGCTCCAGTCTAAAAAATTTGCTTCTCTTTTACTTCCCAGATTCAAATAATCTTTTGAAATTCATCTGTAACCATCTTTGTGTGCTGATTTTAGAAATTAAGTACTTGAAGCAGGTATAGTTCCATTTTGCAGAATAACAATCTAGTTCACTTAATTGACTTCAGCTCTATTCAGGCTTTACCTGTTTTGAAATAACATATGATAAGGGGAGTACCTAGCCCTTCACCCTCTTATCATTGCTTTCATTATGTGGAAAGTACTTTTTTTTATAGTCTGTTTGAGGCACATGAATGGGTTATTCGTGCCTGCACAGCCTCATCCTTGGAAACATCTAGCAGTAAGCTATCATTTTGGTGGGAGTCGCACCCCCACCACTGTGCATGTTCCATGGTATTCCCACCTAGTTGTCTTGGTTCTTTTTCATCCACCACAATAGCAGCATTGTCATGAACTTGCTCTTTGGAATTTGAGCTGCTCTTTGATAGACTTACTCCTTTTTGTCCTTTTGCTTCTTCTTTCCATGGTCTTATTTTATATTGTTTTTCAAGTTAATTTAATTTTTGTTGTTTTTTTCATTGCATCACCCAGTCCAGTCATAGATTTATGGCTTCAAACAGCTTTTTTAAAAAGTAGTGTAAGTGAGGCCAGAAAATTCCTCATACTGATGACCACTTCTATTGCATTTTGCATTGTGAAGAAGCACACATGGTAAATAAGGTACTGGCATTGCACAGCCTTTACATGTTCTTAGAGAAGTAGAGCATTTTTTAAAAGAGCTTCACTGGGAGAATTCCATTAATGTTTCAGATCTCATGGACAAAAAGCACACCACTTTATTCAATTTTAGTGGGCATTTGAACCAATTGGAGCCCTTTCTGTTGGTCACTGCAACTTTGGCTCATGAGCAATCAGAATTGCAGATCCCTTGGGTCAGACTTCAGTACAAAGAAGATTAATGACCACTCTGGGAAAGTCTTTGGAGGTATTGACTAAGAAAGTAAAGAAAAAGAAGAAACATGATGAAGCTCTGGTTTTGTGGGGGAAAATGCAAGCCACATTCTCCAGAGGGACGGGGACATCCAGCAAACTCAAGACAAGGGGTACTGGGTGAACCTGACATCTTATGTGTCTCCCCAAGTTCCTTCGCTACCAACCATAGTTGAACAAAACCCTCTTGAGTTAAAACTCTCCACAAATACAACAAAGACTGTCAGACTCCAAGACTGCTCAAGGTCCCCACTGAGATGTCATGAACATTTACCTGAATTTTGTTATTCCACAGTCTCAGATGTCATATAGGCAAGTTATGGTTTGGATTTTGGGTTCACTTCCACAGAGCCTTTCTGCCCCCATGTTTGGAGAGATGTTCCCTGATAGGATTGGAACAGAGTTGATAAGAACCTCAATATTCTGGTCTTTATGAATATTGTGACTGACATTGTGAGGACTATGACTGATACCAGTGCCATTCTTTGTGACGGCAGTTTCATGAAGCACATGAACATTCACCCTTCTTGAAACCAAGACAATTGCTTCACGGACAGTGGTATCTAGACCACTGGTGTCTCCAGCAAGAGAATAATGTCAGCTGCCAGATTAGCACATCTAGTAGTACTTGCCACACCAGAAGCACCAGTGATACTAGCTGTCTTGGTTTTGATGTCTGCAGGAGAGCTTGCAGCACTGCCTTGGTACCTTAATAGTACCTGGTTCCACCTACTCTGTACTACAGTCTACTGAAGCATCAAAAGTTTTACTAGGAAACTCTTGGGTACTAACTATGAAGGGATCTACAGTAGAATATCTGCAGCAAGAGAAACAAAGGGATTTGGACTCAGAGGATGGGGATGGAGACCCAGACTCATATTCTGTGACATCATCAGTACAACTCTGCTTTGTTGTCTGGTAGGACTATGGGAGATCAGAACCCACTGTCACTGTTGGATGAAGATTTTCTTACACAAGTGAAGTGGTAAGGATGACAAAGGTTACTAAATTAGAACACAAACAACACCATGATTGGTTTCATATAGTGAACTTTTTTTAAAGAGAGTAGAATCCCAGTCAATGCTATCAGCAGCTATCCCAATGTTTTCTTCTTTAATCCAAATAGCAAGAGAATAATGGAAGTCCCCATCATCAGTTCCACCAACTTCTTGCAGAGCTGAGATAATTGAGGGTGCCAAAAACAAGCAAACAAACGAAACAGTGAAATGATATTCAAGCGTTCTCATTCTAATTCTATAATTGCTGTGGTGCCAAGAAAGCCACATTTAGCTCCATTTGGCAAGGGTGGTCAAAAATTGGATGTGAAGGCAGATTCTGCAGTAGCTTTATTGCTAAGAATTGTGAATTACCAGACACATATGAGGGCTTACCAGGATTTTCTTTGGGGTAAGGTGGCGCCATGCTTGATCACCTCCCAGAAGAAGATAAGGAGCTGGCTTGAGTTGTTTGACAATGCAGCATATCACAATAGCCTGTCACTAATACAAACCAAAGGACACAAGATTGGAACTATTGTGTACCTCACTCTCTAATCCTAGGAATGGTAAATTGAGGAGTACATCACACACATATCCATGGCAGTTCATCTGCCAGGTATGGTATTCAGAAAGATCTCTCAGCAAAGGCATATCCCACTCTCATCAATAGAGACTTGATTCAGCCATTCTTCACAAAAAACTTCCAGAGATAGTCACCTTCACTTAGATCTCTTTGGAGCTATGTCCAATGTCCAGCATGATGTCCAGTACAATTCTGCACAATTGTGAACAGTCTAGAAAGATCCCAAGATGTGTGTTTTTTTTAATTTGTGAGGTGTCATAACTCTTCTTGTGGAGTCTGGTGAAGCTGATGCAGAAGAATCAGACCTAGACATGCTTCTAGGCTTGAAATGATCATTTTCTCTCAGAATTTGGGCAGCTGGTGGCAGATACAGCTGATGTGGCCCTTCAGCAGAATGATACCCCCTCTTAGCTGGAATTGATGGATATCAAGGATATATTTCATCATTGGCAACATGTTAACAGGAAAAACAGCAGAAATATCTTTTTCAGGAGCTTTAATAAGACCAGTTAATCACCTGGCATCTCTTAAGTTGATCAGCTATAAATCTCCCAGCAGCTGCTGGGAGTTCTTGTTGGATGTAACAGTTTGTTCTACCTGCCTGCCAGTGCTCTTCATGCTTGTAGGTTTATTTGGATTGACCTCTGGATTGTCTTGTTGTATATTTCATTGTCTTTTTTCTTCTTTTTTTGAGCTTTGGTTATCGTATCCGCTTGCTTCGTATGACAGATTCTAGAACATATGAGGCATTCATCTTGTGGCTCTCTTCCTCATTGTTGAACTCCCTAGATTACCTGTGTGCGATCTGGACAGGCTTGAATCACCTGTAACTGTTTGTCCCTACTATAGCCTGCCTCTCCTGGTACTTGCTATCCTTAGGTATAGGACAGGAAACAAAATTAACTTAATCTTTTCTCCAATCCCTGCGATAATCAGAGCTTTGTAAGGGCTAACTGGATTCTCATAAAACTTTGATGGCTCCATCAACCAAGGTCTGTTCTGTTGTTGAAGGTATGCAGGAGAAATTTTACAGCCTACTCTTGGTACCTTACCTGATAATCAAGCAGCAAGGTGAAGCGCTGTGTGTAATAGTCTAAATCAGCATAGGTTTTTTTAAATTGTTCTTACCGTGGTTTTCAATGATTTTGTATTGTTTAAAATATTGATGATTTAATGTGATGTTTTATTTAATTGGGTTTAAACTTTTTTACTACTAATTTTTAATTCATGTACTTTCTTTAAATTCATGTATGAGTTGCCTTGGGTCCCATTTGGGAGAATGGGTATAAAATAAATAAATAAAATAAAAACCATCAAGTCACTACATACACAAATGACTGAGGTCCTCTTGGCAGCAAAGTAACCATCCACTCAAAAGTTTTATATGAGAATATGGAATAGGTTTCTATATTTTATAGTTGGCAAGGCTATTTCACCCAAAGAGGTATAATTAGTTCACCTACTTATGTTTGTGTCTGAGCTGAGTGAAGCAGGACTGGGGCTTGCTCATTTAAAATACAGGTGCTTGCTTTGTCTTTATCCAGCCTAAGAGTTACAAACTTTGGTTCACACATCTGTGAGTTAAGAAGTATCGGAAAGTTTTAAAGAATCTTCATTCAAGCATCTCTCCTCTGGTACTGACCAGAAAATGCCTTTAATACTGTCACAATTGATGGGAAAAAAATAGAGTCTTAGGTTGCAAGTGATGTTTGCTCTCTTGCAAGATGCCATTCCTTTGTGAAAATGGCCATTGGACTGGTAACACTGAGGTATGATGCCTCTTCCTTCCAATTTCGTGGTAGCAGACTATCACTGAGACCAGACATCATTTTTTTCTCCAAGTAGTCTGTAACTACTACCTGTCTCAGAGATCTGGAGCTTCCAACCTTCTGCCATAATCTAAGCTTTGATAAAGTCCAGTCTGAATGGAAAACCTTTTTCCTTTTATGTTGATTGTATGTGTTCTTTTAGGACAGGAGTGGGCAACTGTGGAAGAGCAGAGGGTCACATTAGCACCCTTCACCATACCTCTTACCAATAGTAGTGATGATGATGGTGGTGGTGGTGATGTCATCTTCAGCATTTTTTTTGTCTTCAAATGCCATCTTGGGGACGGGGTTTTTGGCTTTTTCTGAGCGATCTTTTGTGCAGAAGAGGCCATTTTAATAAAAGAAAGTGAGCAAAAGGTACCGGTACTTCATGTTTCAGAAAAGGCCTGTAGAATGCAAACTGGCCGAAGATGGGCCTAAAAATGTGGTCGAAATGCTCCCCTTCCACTAGAGGGTATGTTGACGCAAAAAAAAAAAAATCTTCTGGGGGACTTGAGAGTCACAAAAATAGTCCTGGGGCCCACATGCAGGCCAAGGGCTGTACTTCCCCCCACCCATCTGAGGAAACCAATATGATTGCTTTGTGTTTGAGGAAAAAAGAAAAGATTTCCAGGTTGTGTTCAAAGACTCTTAAAGTAAGTCATCTACACAGTTGCACTGCAGTTAGTGAAATATGTGCTGACAAAGCCTATCAAGAGTCACTTGATAACTAGAACTGTAACAGTTTTGTGTACATTTTTGAGGGATGTATCCTTAAGCAAGCATTTGAAAAGCTGCTGTCTGGTTACAGGCCTTCTCTACATTTACACTAAGTCTAAACGTTTTCTGAGGATGAGACTGCCCAATGCATTTACATTAGTTCACCAAGACCACTCAAAGAACCACAGTTAAAGGCTAGCTCCCTGTTCATCTGAACAGAAATTCCTTTTCACATTTTCTCCCTGTGAGCAAGATTTCATATGGAGATTCTCAGGATGAAGTGAGAGTTCAGCTCTTCATACTTGTAACTTTCTATATGAAGAAAGTGAAGGAGGGTACTGGAGCTAGGTGTTTTCCTCTTTCCATGCGGATTCAGACCAGGTAAGTAAAGCCTGAATCATAGAATCATAGTATCATAGAAATTCAGAGTTGGAAGAGACCACACAGGCCATCCTATATGAGAAACTTTCAGTGCTGAACTCACTTTATATTAATTTTATGGTCAAAACTGGATAGGTAGGAGAGAAATCCTCTTCAGCTCATTGTGAAAACTATCAAGGGTCATTAATAGTGAATTAAAAGTTGAGGAAGAACAGGATATGTAAATCATTTAGCCATTAACAAAATGTATTGGTTTTATAAATCCTATTTTATGAGACCCTTTTTCATTTCTACTGAAGTTGTTAAGTGCTTCATCTTGCTAATGAAAAAAAAACACATTCTGTTTAAATGGTTCCTAAAAGACTAAGAGTGTAATCCCGTTCTTGTCTCCTCATAAGGAACCCCACAGAGTTCATTGGGGCTTACTTCCAGGAACATGTATATAGCAGTGTAAAACAGTTTAACTCAAGCCTGTGGTCAGGATTCAATAGTTGGTATCCACTTATAGAACAGTGGAATCCCGTGGGAAGGAAGGAAGTTTTGCCACATGAGATTTAAGACTGTATCTGTGGCAGCAAAAAGAAAAGTAAAATTTGAATTATAGAGAGCTGCTCAGAGTTTAAAAGGTGCTGTGCTGATTATTCTTACTTTTTAAAAGTTTTAAAGTGACTTCAGGGTTTAAAGTGACTCTTTTCATTCTTAAATTCTCCAGATATCCACAAATTCTCCTGTCCATGTGTGGCGATTTTCCACTTGGACAATGCTGGGGGACCTTCAACCCTCACGTTTTTCATTATACAGTGTCCACAACCCCTTATTATTGATTGTACTGCAGGGTGCTGTTACAAGTTATGGTAAATACTTCTCTGGTTTCTAAAAGGAAGGAACAGATGTGACCTGACAGATCTCAAGGGAATAATGCATTTCAAATCAAAGACACCACAGTAGAAAAGGCTCTTCTGGAAATACAGGGCAGGAAAACTTTTGTTCCCTAAATGTTTTGGCCTATAGCCCTTTTTACACAGTGTTTATGTATTTGAACTATAACTGTCTCCCTGTATGCAGAATTTTTTAAGACATCTTGTTGAAGCATTCTAAAACTGTATTGCAGCTGCTTTGCAATACAGTTAATTAATAGTCAAATGAAGTTGTCAGGAATTAAAGGACAACGCTAAGAAAATACTTCCATTCTTCTACTCTTCATCTGTATAACTTGCTGGCTTAAGTTTTAAGATAGGAATATCTGTAGTTAGGCATGAGATGAACCCTTACCTGTCAGTCTGTTTGTCTCAAAGCTTTATCCATATGTTATTTTAATTAGAATAGTACAGACAAAATATTGTTGGGGAACAAAGCTTGCATAAAACTAGCTATGCAATTGATGGTGCAGGTGTGGTCCCTAGTACAGCTAATTGTTCTGTCAGAGCATACAGAGCTTTTTCTTCTATTTTTGACTTGGATGGGAAGATAATCTGTGATTGTGCAATATGAGAACTCCAAGCAGTGGCACCCATTATAAGGCCAGTTGCAGTCAGCTGATTCAGCATAATTACATGGAAATGTATTTATGCTATGCTAAAAGTGCTGTGGAAGGACACCACCAAGAGGGGAATCTGAAACTCAGTTTCATCAAACATGGGAAACCTGACCTGGCCTGGATGCAGGAAGGATTGACAAACTGATAGCACTTTCTCGATTCTGTGGGTGGTGGTGCATGGCTGTTCTTTGTCTGGTTAATTCCAATAATGAACAAGGCTCTAACATTCAAATTGTAAGATTTTGGCCTGAATTAACCCTATCATAGTACAACGGTATGTTTATTTATATGATTCTGTTTAAACAAAATATTTCAAATTCTTTGAAAGCCTTTTCAAAGAGAAGAGTTTTCCTTAATGCATGAGTTTACATTTTACTTAAGTGAGCTTTATAACGATATTAGGAACTGACTGATACTCTGAAATGAAGAAAACACTATTAGTGTGATACTTGTTCTTTGTCGGTTTGTAAACTTCAAATCAGATGACTGGAGCTATATCTGTCCTGTTGGACTGTAGATGAGTAGCTGGAGGATTTGTAAACATTGTATGTTTTGAAAAGCTGATTTTATGCGAGTGTAGTTGGAATTCCATACAAATAGGATGGCAGTAGGTCTAAATGACAAATTAAGGATTTAAAAAAATCCTCAGCATGTCTTTTGCAGTAATGGATTTATGGAGGAAGTATGTTTTACTCGTAGTTGGATTCATAATTAAGGTTTTTCTATTAAAGGAAATCAAGTCTATTCCTGTTGAGCAGTATCTTTCTCTTCAAAGTAGATGGATTGAAAGAGTACGAAAACTGAACAATTTTAATCCGATTTCCCTATGACAAGCCAGTATTCAGAATGGCTTCCTGTAGTGTAAAGTTCAAAGATTAAACATTGTTTGTTTTGCTAATCTTCAGTATATTCTGACTTTTAGCAATTAAGAAGTGAATAAATTATTCCACTTCTCAGGGTGATGTACAATACATACAAAGGAACCAAGCAAGTGAGTTTTTTACCTGAATAAATGAAGCTGGTGTAAGATAAATATTGAAATGTATGTATATTTCACATGGAGTCCTAAATTACTGGTTATTATTGGTGACCTAAGCAAGATCAGAGACTAATAGCTTCCTACTATAGTTACTTTTTCAACAGCTTCAAAAGAGTTCATCCGTAGCATTTATCAACTTATTTCAACAATTCTAACTATCAAAATAAATTATGATTACAATGGATGCATTTCTGATTCTATTAAGAGATTCAGATTTTTAAAGTAACAGTTGTGTTTGACCCCATATTTATTTCATTTTGATACAGAATGATCCTTAGTCAACAGTCCACAATATTCTTCTGTCTTTTTCTATTTTGGAGATCTCCTGGCTTTGCTTATTTATTGTAAGATTCCACCGTGATCATTTTCTGATAGCACAGAGATGATAACCTCCATCTTTCAGACATTGTCACATACAAACAAGGGGCAAGACTAGCTTGCTGATTGGTTCCTTTGCTCCAAGCTTTCCAACTTGCTTGACCATGCATAAGGACAAGGAAAGCAATATTTGTGCAGTACAGTGGCTAGCAAATAGTTATTCCTTATTTTTTTTCTCTCCCCATTCTGTCTTATTTCTTATTTCCATTCCTTGTATGTTGTTGGCAAGTGAAGGAAGGCAGCAGCTTTGTCTTCCTCTCCTCTTCCTCCGTGCAACTCTCTCCTTGAGGATTCTCATTTCCCATTTCTTCAGGACTAGGGCAGGTTAAAGAGCTCACATGCTGCTGTGGTTAGTGGTGATGGTTTTTTGAGGACTAAGGCCTCAAAAGCTGCAGCTGACCCTACCACTAACCTTTTGCTTCCTATTATGTCATCAACCCAGAGCTGGCAGGACAGAGTTGCTAGTGCTTGTTGCTGCTTTGAAAACTAAGATGGGCTGCAGAATGTGCCTTTCTCATTATAAATGTCCTTTTTCTCCAACTTAGCAGGAGCAAAACAATCCACATTGAAGTCTTCTGCACCCTACTTAAGTTGAAGATTGAGGAGGATGTATCCAGGAACATTCAAATCAGAAAAACTAGCACCGGGAGAAATGAAGAGGGGCACTAAAATTGGGCAGTGGAATCTGAGCCTCACAGAAATATAATAAAACAAAAAGTTGTTCTTTTCAAGAGTGTATGGAAGATTCCACACTGAAAATGGAATCCATTTTAAATATGGAGCCTTTTGTCATAAATCAGGGTAATGAAAAGGTAGGGCCTTATGTCCCCAGAACAGGAAAAATCAGCAAAAAGTAGAATCCAATTGAGAACAGAGAGCACTTCTCTCCTGGGTTGTAGCTACTTTTTCATCCACTGATACCCCCAAATTTTCCTGTTTTCTGATGAGTCTCCATTGTTCCATCAGTAAAATTCAGTGTTTTGGTAGATGACAAATTAGGAGCAAAAAGAATATCCTATGACTTTTTGTTTCTCAGGAATAGCATCTGTTTATCCTGGAGCAAATAACCTGACCCTAGAATCCTGCCAAAGTATACTTTGGCCATAGAGCCATTGAAAATATCTAACTGGGTAGCTTCTCTGTATTGCATTGCCTTATCATTTCACCAAAACCTTGTCACCATAGCATTCACTGAATTCATTCCAGAAGTCACATGTCCAAGCCAAGATAACTCTACCTTCTCTTCCATTAAGAAACAGTATCATGTTATATAAGAATTAAACCTCAAATTTCTTCCATTCTGTCTCATAGGCCCATAGTGTTTGTTCTCACTACCCCAAACCCTTAAAATAAAACCTGAGTTACAGTGATGCATGGGAAAGAGTGATGCCAGAGGAAAAGATGCAGGCCACAGCAACTGAATTGGAAGCAAAATAGAGTGAAATGAAACATTTCAGTCCTTAACCCAGACTCAGATATTGCTAGCACCCTCTCCCTAATCCAAGCTAAGAACATCTCTGGATTTTCATGGAAGATATGTGAAGTATCAGAAATAATGACAATAGATTGATAGACCTGCTGATTGGGATGAGAGAGACTTTTAATTTCTGTGCTGCCCCTTCCTATTGGTAGCCCTGTTGCTATAAAGAGGGACTGAGAGCCATGGCTCTGCTCTAGCAGGATTGCTGCTAGTTATAAACAGGCTTAGCTCTGCTTCTAATTCAGAATTCCAGTCAGCCTTGGCTGCTTGATACATTTTTAAATTATTGTAAGCCACCTGGAATCCCATCTTGGGAAAAAGGTGGGGTAAAAATTCAAGAAATAAAAATAAATAAATTGTATTTGTCTCTGCCCCATATCAGTAGGAAAGAATGAGTGGGTGGTCCAGTGAGTCCTCTGGATAGAGAAAAAGGATTACCATCCCCATATTAGTTCTGGAACAGTCAATATACATGGCACGTACAGCATGCAGTAGATGGGCAGGGCTGAGGTGTATGAAGCTGTATTGGATTTGTTGTTCTGTACATATGTAGACATAAATGCCTTGAATACCCCAGAAGGAAAGGCTGATCGTTTCAGGATGGGATTTTCCCTTAGCAGGGAAAAAATAGTTGTCACTTTCTATTCATAGAGTGATGAATTTTGTGGAGTAAGTCACTGAGGGAGCTTAAGCAATTTCATGACATAATAGAGGAGTACAAGAGAGCTCAGTAAATGGTGAAATTAAAAGTTTATTTTGGGATATCAAAATATTTTCCGTTGGAATGACATACAGATTCAGAAAATAATTCACAATATAGGAACTGTGTGTATTTTTTTTAAATTAAATTGCATAAATTATTTTATGCAATTTGGGGAAAAAACCCACTTTGTGTTTTCTGTGTCTGGATGATTGGGTGGCATATACTTGATTCTGCACATAAAAAGACTCCTGGACATGTAGCATTTTTACACCCAACAGTACATTGGATTTCTCATTGGACCATGAAGATACTCTCAGTTCTGACAATACAATTTTGTGTGACCAGGAGGTTTAAATGTTTGTTCTCAAATAACATTTTTTGACTTTACAAAGGCGCACACACACCATAGAGAGGTGCAGTTGAATTAGGTCTGTGCCGCATAAATGTGATTTAAATACAGTCCTCCCTCCACATTTGTGGATTTGACCTTAGTGAATTTCGTTATTCATGAGGCATCCACTTACCTTATCCGTCATTGCCTTCCTTCCATGAAAGGCGAGCAAATGGGAGAGGGCAGCCTTGTGCATGCCTTCCCCCATTCCCTCCCTCCCATTCCCTTGTTTTTTGCCTTGGCTCACTGCATTCCTTCTCTATGCCTAGGCAAAAGGCAAGGGAATGGGCAGCCCTGCACTCAGAGAAGATACGTGCATGCCCTCCCATTCTCTTGCCTTTTGCATGAGCACTCTTGCCTTCCTTCCATACGCCCGAGCGAAAAGTACATGAATGGGAGAGGCCTCATGTGTCAAGAAAGCACTGTGTGCCTCCCCCCGCATTCCCCTTGCCTTTTGTCTGGGCATAGAGAAGGAAGGCAGCCTGCTTGGGCAAAAAGGCAAGGCAATAGGAGCAGGAGAATAGGGGAAAGGCTTGTGTGAGCCTTCCTTCTCCACATACAGAGCTTCCCCTCCGATTCACTTGCTTTTTGCCCAGGTGCAGAGAAGAAAGGCACACACACCCAGGCAAAAGGCAAGGGAATGGGAGGAGAATAAATGGAAGAAGGCTTGTGCACACCTTCTCTGTGTTTGGGGCTCCCCCCTCACCCCTTTGCCTTTTGTCTAAGTGTGGAGAGGGAGGACACAAGCACCTAGGCAAAAGGCAGGAGGGGGAGTACTCACTCGGGCAGGGGGGGAGTTATTCATGATTTTTTGATTTTCACAAGGGTTCTGTGTCCCAAACCCTCACAAAAGTAGAGGGGTCACTGTATAGGCATATATTTATGTTGCATACTATGCATGCATGTTATGTATATACTAACTCTATATTGTATGACATAGCCCTTTTCTGAACTTTCATTCACAACTGCTGTGTTTCTCTGAATATCACACACCTTTCAGAATTGGTAATGATCCTATGGTAGCTATGTGTGCAAGTGTTAAAATAATATTCATACACATTTTGGCACTGTCATTTTTAGTATATATAAGTGTTCTGGGAGAATTTAATAAGTACAGTTTTTGATGCAGTGGCCATTGTGTACACTTTTAGTAGGGTAGGTTGCAGAAGAAAAAGCATGATGAAGCAAGTGGACCTCTCCTGCTCTAATTGATTTTGCACCAAGGAAAAAGCAAATTGATGTGGAACACAAAATATTCATCACAGAAAACAATAAGGAACGATTTTTTGATTCTGTCCCTTTCCTTTTTCATCCTAAACCTCATCATAAAACTCCATCATTTCATTGTACAGTTCTAATGATTGATATGATCGCAGTGCTGTCATTTTTAACAAAAAGTCACTTTTGTTCTAGGTATTTTAATAGATTCCCATTAAACATGTATTGCTGACTGAAATATTGGCATGAAGGGCTCTCACTGGGCTGAGACCAGGAATTAAGAAGTCAGGAAATCAGCTGCTGCATTGCAAAAGAGCCTTGTGTGACACAGGATCTCCTGATTGGGGGGATCATTACTGCTATTATGACTCTACTTGCGTAGGACTTTTGAATTTCATCTGAATGTCAGTAATAACCCTCTTAGCAAATTATCCTGAATAAAATCACAAAGGCATTTGATATAATAGGTGTTGAATTACTGGATAGATTTGCTAATTAAATACTCTTTGTTCTGCTGCAGTTGACATTACAGGGTACGATCTTGAACAATTATTCTCAACAGCTGTACTTTGTTAAGGGAAAAATTAACTGCAAAGTTTATTTTTTATATACTTGAAGTTGGCAGATTTTTGAAATGTGCTTGAAAAAAATTCTATCCACCAGTTGGTAATGAGAAGATAAATATGCAGGTGTTTCTGTGAAATATGATAACTGCCAACTGATTTATTATTGAATCCAGCAAACCTTTATAGCCTGTTCCTAACTTGTTGACACTCACAAGGGATTCTTTATCAAAATGGATAATATTAATATTAGGCGTGTCTCTAGAAGAACTTTACTTGTCTTGTGACTCTCTTGTAATTGCCTGGGTTTGTTACTGTCCTTATGAATAATATGCAGTACTCTCTGTAGCGAATCATTAGTTTCTTTGAAGGAACTAATATTGCCAAAAATGTCTTGCCTAGCTATTGGTTTATAATTTTCAGAGGACTAGCAAACTCTATGAAATTCATGGGGTAATCATAAGTTGACAGATGACTTGAGGGCTAGAAAACATATGTATTCCTTTTATTTTCAGTGAATGTTTGATATAAAATTTCCAGAAAGCATAATCTTTTCACCTGTACTTTCTGTGCGTTTGAGAGGTATGATTAAAAGACAGCAAGATGAAGATTATCTTGTTAGATAGAAGTTTTAGTTTTTAGTATCTTTATGTGTATCACAAACATTCTGAAGAAGTTGGAAGGTATCCTTCTCTATTAGAGGCAAAGTTATTGATCAGCAGCCTCTTAATTCAGGAGAAGGATTTGTTTCTTCTAGTTTTTCCAAGCAGGAAGGCATATTTAACCATACTAATAATCATTTTTGTGTTATTTCTAGTGGCACAGTTCTAAAAAATGGTCACCACTGTTATGATTGCAGGGTATTTGAAAGTGCTACTGTCTACTCTGTTGGCTTCTAGGAAGGTATCAACAAACAATATGACAAGCCCCACAAGGCCTTCCAGGTTATCTGGTGGTGCATCTTGAGACAGGGATTCCTTCAAAATCAGACCAAGAGCTTGGGGTAAAGAGGGTGGTGGTAGAAGTATGCTATAGTGACAGACACTTGTGCAACTGCATCTTAGGTTATAAAGGCATTTTAGAGCAGGCTCATCATGATTGGCATGGAATTACCGTAACATTTTTCTTGCCTGTGTTGCTGTGATAATGAGATGGCCTGGGCTGAATGGAAAGAACACATGGTGCAGCTTCTTTGCACTGCCAACAGTATTCTGGTTTCTGAAGTCTGGTGGTCATCCCAAGCAACTGGAGATATAAAAGTACTGCTATTTCTATGAACGTTCTTTTCTGCAGCTGTCAAGCTATCAAAGGTTTAAAGAGTCACATGCACCCTATTGATTAGAATATTCCATTGTTTTAATAACCAATAATTCAAGCACAGTTACAGCTTGCATTTTGTCACAGATACTTGCAACAGTGCAAGTTACTGCTGGCCAGCTTGAGCAGAAACAGTAAAAAGTACCTTTGCAAGTATTAATAAATGTTTATTTTATTGAGAGATTCCAGTTCTGTGAATGCTTGCAGTGTGCACTAAATCATATAGATAGAACATATCCTGCTTTAAGGAAATAGTATGTTACTGAAAAATGTTTGTAATTAACATGCTGCTCTGTTTGAAAACCATTTTTGTCCAAGATAAGGGAGCGATATTGACTGATTTTATAATTCTGAAATCTGAAGCTTATTTCCTGATTGATGTTTTTACATATGATAACTTTGTAATGTGATCTCATTGCAATCAATTTCTTTTTCTCTCAGATTTTGATGCATACCAAAGAGATGGTAGAGAAGGTAAGAAAAACCGTTGTCATTATACTAACCTTTAAATTACATTTTGTTTGGTTTTTGTTGTTGTTGTTGTAAAACCTAAACAGAATTGAAATCACTTCTCAGGGTGCATAGTTTACAGATTTAATCCTGACAAATGGATTATAGCCCCCCCCGGTAAAGCAGATGTGATATAATCCCTGCTTGAAGTCTGTATTTGAGTGTTATGAACAAATTAATAACAGTGCTAATTAAAGTTTAGTCACAGGGCAACACCTGAGTGTTCTATTTCCCCCCTCCCTGGACTGATTTTTTTTCTAGTGCTCTTTATTCTTTTACAGACTTGAATTTTTCAGTGGTGTGGTTCTTCCATTTACTGGGTACCAGTAGTTTAAAAATATAATAATCTTTCCACATGAGATGACTCACATGCAGCACCAAAGCATGTTTTGGTGGTATGGCATGAGCCAGGTACTTGTGTAGTCCTTCCTTTCTGGGCTAGCGCTATCTGGTATGCAGTTTCCCTGTAGGGTTTTTTAGAGACAGCTCCGAAACCATCATTTGACCATTCTAATGTATCATTTGTGAGGTGTAGTTCTGCAGACCTTTAGGTTTCAGCAAACTCATCGATACATTCTTGTTAGGTGGGAATAGTGCTATTTATAAGAGCAGGTACTTAGAGGATGGAATTGTGATTGGTATGTGTGATACCTACTTGCTAATATTACATGATGCATATTTTTGTGGTTTTAACCTATGTGATGTCACTTCCCACCCTATGTAGATGAATCTGGAAGTAATTTATGGAGATACAGACTCTATTATGATAAATACAAACATTACGAACCTGGAAGAAGTTTTTAAACTGGGAAACAAGGTAAATGAATGTTAAACTTGGTAGCTCCAACATAATTCTTAGTGAACTATTTTTGTTTTTTGTTTTTGCTTGTTTGCTTTTTATAGTAATGCTTGCTTAAATACAACAGTAAACAGTGTCATTTTTAGCATCTGCAAGTTTTGTATTTGGCAACCGATACTGAATTTTTATGAAAATGCCTCTTTCTAAAATTACTTTGTATTAACATATATGCCAGTGTTTCTTGAACTGTCATGCCCTGCCTGCCATGTGTGGCTTTCTTTGTCCATCCTCTAGATGTTAAAGGGATTCAGTATTTTATTGTGGTTGGAGCTTCTGAAGCATGGCCTCTAATTATTTTCCATGAGGATACCTTAATTAATCAATGGTTTGCAACAGATAAGACATATCTAAGTTATAATGTATTTGCTTTCTTGAACTTACAAGTACATCTAACTGTATCTGGATGGAATAACAAATGAGAAATGTAAGCAACTATTTTCATATGTGGAATGTTCTGTTAAGAGAAATATGCAGTTGTGATGGTAAATACTTCACTTTTTTCAGGCTGAGAAAAGTAGTCCATCTAAGCTTGTGAATAATGTCTAGATAATGTGATCATTTGTTTAACTGCCCAAAGAGAGATAGGTGCTTCCCTTGATAAGATGATGTTATGCTTTATTTCATGTATTGTTTTAGAGCCAGCATCATGTAGTGGTTTGAGTGTTGGACTACAACTCTGGATACCAGGATTCAATTCCAGTGGGTGACCTTGGGTGTACCACGCACTCTCTGCCCCAGAAAACCCTGTGATAGGTTTGCCTCAGGGTCACCATAACTAGAAATGACTTGAAGGCACACAACAATAACAACAATTGCTATTTTAGTTTAACAACCATTTTGTTTGTATAATTAAAATACTTCTCTGATTTTCCTGAGGAATATAATATTATGATGGCAGATCCCTATATGGATCAGTAGGTAGGATTTATACTTTATCAGAGAAAACTGATTGTGCTCTCCCAGTTCACTTCAGCCTAGTGAACAGAATGGTCAGATTATTAAGAGGACTTAAGTTTGATTTTTGAGACTCTCCCCCAGCTGCACCAGTTTGACTAGTCTTGCACCAGGGGAGGTGGGAACATGATTTTACAAGGTATAGATTATCTAGAATAAAATAGAATAGAATCTTTATTACAGTCATAGACCAGCACAGGTAAAAGGGGGATACAAAATAAAAAGAAGATAAAAACGTGGGTTAAAATAATATTTAAAACATCCCTTCAGGTTACACAACTCCAATATAACAAGACAAGATTTGTAGTAGTCTACTGCAGAGGTCAATGCCTGACAAATTTTAACCACTGCTGCACAGAATCTGGCAACATTATGTTATATCAGGGTGGGTGTCTGAAAGTGACAGAGAAGTGTAGAATTGTCTGGTGTGTCCTTGGTATTTATGCAGGGGTGAAATAAGGTGGAAGCAGATGTCGCTGTAGTACAAGCACTGGAGTAATGCATGCTCTGTTGTTTCTATTTGGCCAGAGTCACAGGAGCATAGTCTGTCTGAGGAGGGGGTCTTATATCCAAGGACATCTGAGGGGAGGGCATGACATTGTACCAAAGTAAAGACCATCCGGTGTTTAGGTATTTCTAGTTTTGCTAAATATACCATAGGTGAAGCCAGATACCTGTTGGGGTCACAAGCGATAAAGGTTAGAGCACTAGCTAGATCCAATTGTTGCTCTATATCTACCACTCGTTTGATAGCTGCTTTAGCCTGATTGTATCCCATGCAGAGCAGAAGATCTGGAGAAAAGCTCAGTGATGAAATTTTAGTTATCACTGTCTGTTTCCACATAGACTGGAAATCCTCTTTCAAGGTTAGTGGAGCAAAGGCAGTGAAGAAGAAGGATTGTCTGAGCCAGTAGCTGAGTATGGGCATCCACACTCTGGCATCTGCTTTCATAGAGTCTTACTTCAGTCCCAGAGTTGTGTTAGAGATACATTTTGGAGCTTGGAAAACTGATCTTAAAAATTTGGATTGCACAATTTCTAATGATGCAGAGTTGGGGAAGGGTCCCAGTGGGGTCCCAGCAGTAGCCGTTGTGCTACTGATTTGGCTTCGAAAAGTTTGAATGCTACAGGTATATAATGGTCTCTTGTCTTAAGAAATTTGAGGATGGCTGTTGAGCTCCTCTGTGCGTTACCAGCAACATATACTCCCCATGTGCTTTCCTACTACCAATAGAGTGAAAGATTACCCCCAGATATTTGAAGCAGGTGACCTGTTCAGTCATGTGGCCATCTATACTCCAGATATGATTCTTGAGCCTTTTAGCAAATGCAACAGTTTTAGTTTCTTGATAATTGAGTACAAGCTGATCCTCTCTGAAGTACTTTGTTAGTGCTCTTAATACTCTTTTTAAGCCAATGGGTTTTCTTGAAAGTAACACTTCATCATCTGCATAAAGCAGAGCAAAGGTATGCCTTCTCCTTAGTTTTGGAGCATGGAACTTTGTGTTGTTGAGATGGTCCACCATGTAGTTGATGTAAAAGTTGAACAAGAGTGGAGCTAGTATGCAGTCTTGCTTGACACCCTTCTTAGTGATAATGGTGTTGGTGAGATGACCCTTGGAGTTTCGTCTTACTTTGAGTGAGGTCCCTTCATGCAGCAAATGAATTAAATGGAGAAGATGCCAATCAATCGAGGAAGCTTCCAGTTTTTCCCACAGTTTGGTTCAAAATATCGAGTTAAAAGCTGGCTTAAAGTCTATAAAAGCAACTTAGAGGGAGACTGTGTTGCAGGAGGAATATTTTTCGAAAAGATGGTAGAGTAGAAGGCACTGATCTATAGTGGATTGCCCTTCTCTAAAGCTGGCTTGTTCCTCTGTAAGTATGTTTTCTTGTTCTAGCCAGGTCTGGAATTTCCACTGTAAGTGTCTTGCGTAAAGTTTGCTGATCATACTGAGGAGGCTAATTGGTCTATAGTTGACAGGATCGTCCTTCTTTCCTTTTTAATATATGGGGACCGTGATTGCAAGCTCCCAGTCCTTGAGTGTTCAGCCATAGTTGTCAGTGCAAATGAAAAGTGAGACCACGGTAGGGGCGCAGAATTCCAAATTGCTTTTAATGGCTTCTAGAGATATGGTCAGAAGAGTTAGCTGGAATTTAATTCAAACCTGTTAAACTTGTATTGAAGCAGGTTGCTCGAAAAAGTTCATTCTGAACCCAAAGCAATGGTGGCCGATATGGAAGCCAGGTAATCATTGAGAAACACATTGTGAAGCTCAATGCAGACCCCAGATCTCAAGGCGGAATATCAGATTTCACCAAAGGCTTAGCAAATCTTTTGAGCAAATCTTTTGTTTTCATTGACACTAAGGACAAAATGAAGGCACTGTATGCAATTAAGGATAATCACAAACTAGGGTCCCTTTGTTCTACCCAGGGCCTCACATTTTCAAAAATAATCATTTTCTCAACACCAATGGCAACAGATCTTCTGAGGCTTTATTTTTCTCCAGCTACATATGCTGTAATCTCACATTGTTCCAGAGTCTACTCACTTTTTTACCAAGCCTCATAAGAAAGAAGCTTGAGGACTCATCCTGAATATGAATGACTGAATAAATTAATCGGGAAAACCACTTAGAATGGAGACTTAGAGAACAAGTTTTGCTGTCCTTTTCCACTGAGCCAGGATTCTCTGCCACAGGATTCTCTTTGCCACAGTGTGGCAAAACAGCTAGATACCAAAAGAACCATGGAAATATCTTTGTACACATAATGAGTGTACCTTTTCCACAAGGCTAGCAATGTAGGCCTTTACAGGCACATCTTAGGCTGCATAGGGAGATGTGTGCTGGCTGCTCCATGAGGTGGACACCTTTGTTACTGAGGACAGCTGAATTGAAGGGCAGATCTTGAGTGAGAGCCAGTAGCCTGAAACAGCAGAAAAGATGAGATTCCTCCTTCACACCTGCCTTGCCTTCTTCACAGAGCCAAAAGCCAGTTCTTTTTAGATACTACTACTTTGCTATCCTTTATAGCTATTCTAGTTTACAAACTGGCAGCTGAACAGGATGTAGCTTGGATAATATCAATTATTTATGTACTGCTATGGTATCCTTATGAACGGCATTTAAAAATATTTTTGATAAATAAAAGACTTTAAAAACATATAAATCACTTCAAAACATACTTGTAGTGGTTTATTAACCATGGTAAAGTTTTGTTTGTGGGAATGATTTTACATTACTGGAGAAAGCTTAATAGAAACTTTAGGCTGAGCATTTTGAAATACCATGTGTCAGAACTCAACAGCTTTCTGGGATATAAGCGAGAAGGAATTCATTGTTGGATAAAATCTGTCAGGTGATTATTCAGGCGTCTGTGTGCACAAACCCATCATTACAGGACTGATGTCTGGTCCAGGCAGCAGTAGCATTTGGTTGGAGGTTTCAAAGACTAACCTCTTACTAAGATCAATCTTTTCAGTGGAACTCTGTGCTGCAAGACTCTGCTTATTGTATACCTTGTGAAGGACTCTGATTATCATCCTTACACTTAAGAAGAAAATGGGAATTTCTTTCTGTAACTTCCAGTTCCTGGGATAGTAACAGTGACTTTCTTCTGACTCTTTCAGATGATGACAATTTACACTTTAGAACAATCAAGAACATGTAAAAGATTACCTGAGATGGTTTTCTTTTTATTTATTTTTGCTGCTCCTTTTTTTTATGTCTCAGTATATTTTTTCCTGTCTGATATTGATGGAACTTTATGCTGTCCTTAAGTTTTCTCCAAGAGTTATTATTTTCTCAAGGCAGATTCAATTTTAAAGGCTTGCGTTTGTACCACAAAGACCTTTTGGCATATACAAGTAACTGGCATATGTTCTTGGATGCAAATACAACTCCATGTGCAATTTTCAAATCAACTAATTTGGGATCCTTTTCAGCTGGACCACCCTAGGTGTCCATCCATCTAGGAAAGAAAGGCATGATGCCCTTGCAATTTCTGCAGGCCATTTGGCCTGTCATATGATCGATCTTCACTACAATTTATTTTATATATTCTAAATTCACTTTATGTTGTAATCCTGATTTGAAAATTGCACACCCATTCTTTCTTTTGGAGAAAGGGGCTGATTGTGGGATTTGTTCATTAGAGCCAGATTTATTTCATTTCATTGATATTATCAATATTACAACTACTTAACATTTGCCTTCTGATGCATTATGGAAGTATCTTCAGTTATGATACCCTTCAGTGTTGGTATGTGGGCCATCAGTTCTGAGTGCCTCAGACATTCCTGCTGCATTGTGTAAGTGCTAACAAAACACTTAGAGAAACTGAAGCTCATGACTGTTGTTTAAAAAAAATCAGGGAAAACACTAAATTTAATGTCAGTGAAGGTCAAATTAAGTGAAATAAAGAGTTGGACATTTGCAAGTCAACCAGTGGAAAATTACTGTAGTCTTACTATCTTCAATATTTTTATATTTAAAACTATGTGTGACTCATCATCCAAAAAGATGAGTATACTGGACACACATACCTGTTCTGTTTGTAGGCCAGCATGGATCCTTCCTGATGGATTCCAGTTTTTCTTCCTGAATTGTTCTGCACTGTGTTGATGAATATAAGAGTCCAGCAGCATGAGCTGGTTCTAGGATACCTTATAGGAAAGCTAAAGTATTCTTGATATGAGGGCATTTAGTAGAAGATCCAAGGTGGTCACTGACTAAAATTGTATTTTGTTTGAGCCATTTTGATTTGCAGAGAAACAGAATGAAGAGATGAAGGATAATTGGGAAACAGACTCTTAGCTCATTAAGGTTTCTGTGGGAGCATTATTCATTGCCTCATTTGACACATCCAAATTAGCAGCTGACTCAATACTCTTAAATTTTATTCCTAAATGTAATTCATGATTGATGCTCTGGGACACTGAAATCTTCTTACACCTGTAGATTCAACTGTAATTTTAGCCTAAGACAAACAATTGTGAAGGAGGCAAATAAACATATGTGAAAGTGGTACCTTGCCATTTTTTCCAAGATCATCTGACACCCCTTTCTGGTCTTCTTAGGCCCTAGAAAATAATCATTATCAAGGTAATGGTGCCTTCTTCTAGAGCACTTAGGGACAGCCAAGTGAATTTCTTTGACAGGAGAAGACTTATACTAGACTGCCTAATGACGTGATTAGTTGAATTGGGCTGGCCTAGAGTTCCCTAAGAGCTTAACTTTGGTAGTTGTAGGTTTCTCTTTTTCCTCTCCCCTCTATGCTCCCAAAATGTCCTTCCAGGGCAGTAGAGAACTATGACAGTGCTTGAAGGTAGATGGTTTCCAAGCTGTCAAGCATTCTTCCTCTGCCCAGTTAGGTCTGCGCAGCATCACAAGACTTTAAACCTTTGGTATTGAAGGTAGATTACTGAAATCAACCTTAGCTAATATTAATTCTATGTCTGGATAACATAGCAAACTGTGATTAATTAAAAGTAGATGTGAAGGCATCCAAACAGCCATGTGGAAGGAGGAGAGGGGAAGAGAGGAGCATGTAGGACCGAGGTTGCTGTGGCATGTGCACTTTGCACTAAATTGTAGTTTAGTATGACCTGCCAATGTGGCCTAACTGCCTAACTGCATTTAAAGCTTTGTGGTTTACTAACCCTATGAAATATATTGACAGTATCTCATGAACTTTTGTGGGGTGGGGTGGGGTGTGGGAGGAGAGGGTGTCATAGTAATTGTAGCCGCAGGTGCTACCTTACTGTTTTTGCAGAGCATGTTTCTCTCCACTGATTAAATGTAAGTTTTCATTTTCATTGATGATATATTTACAGATAAAAAGTGAAGTAAACAAGCTGTACAAGTTGTTGGAGATTGATATTGATGGAATCTTTAAGTCCCTTTTACTACTAAAAAAGAAGAAATATGCTGCTCTGGTTGTGGAGCCAACAGGAGATGGAAAATATATTACCAAGCAAGAACTTAAAGGACTTGACATAGTCCGAAGAGATTGGTGTGATCTTGCAAAAGAGACTGGAAAGTATGTTGTTTGTTGTGTTCAACCCTTTCTGCAAGCTTGTTAAATATATTTACTTTGTTTTGTTTGTACAGTGTTGCCAAAGAAAACAAATGTTTTCTCCCAAAGACTGTGATCCTTAATCCATAATCATCCTGTTAAACTTGTGATCTTTATTTAAGTAGAGTATGCATAAGTGCTATGTACTTAAACATATTTCCCAAAAAAGCCAGGATTCATAAATAAACCAAGTTTAAAGCTGGTTTCCTATCATGTCTTACAGTTATGGATAAACTTACTTAGGATTATAATATAAATATAAACAATGTTTCACAGAAGGATATTTTTAGTGGTTGAGCAGCTGTTTAGCAAGTTTCATCTCAAAATACAAAGAATGCGAGTGTGGTGTTAAGAGAAACAGAGATGTGGAACGAGTGTATCAGTTTTGTTTTTTTTTCCTATTAGCCATAGTTTATACAGTCAACCATCTACATTTGCTGGGGTTAGAGATGCAGGACCCCTGTGAAAGTGAAAAAAATGCAAATAAATGTAGGCCTCCCAAATCATATTTCACACAAAAAAAGTATGATAAGCATATCAAACCTACCATGGATGCCTCTGAGGCCTCGGGGTTCCTTCACAAGGCAGAAGTGGGTGGCTGGTGGAGCTTGCTGCCACCTCTGCTGCTCCCCTATGCTGTTTTTAATGGGAACTTACAGGCCTTGTTCACAGTATCTCACTCTTGCAAGACTTGCAGTCTCTATTAAAAATGGCATAGGGAGGCATCAGCAGCAGAGGTAGCAACAAGTATTCCATGAATAATCAAATCTGCAAAAGTGAAGTCTACAAATGTGGAGGTCCAACTATAAGATATATGAAGAGAGCTTTTATGAAGAAAGAGGTGAGGGGGAGTTGTGCTGTGAGAGAAAGACATACAATATCAGGTGTAGCTATGAATGCAGAATAATCTCTAACAAGGCAAGCAGCTTTTTATCTAATCTCAGCTTATTCTATTACCTGATTTGGAATTCTCCTGGGTTTTTGGAATAGTCTTCATTGCACCTTTGGTTAGAATGGTCTCATGAGATAGATGAAATTAATAGTAATTTACATAGCATTCTTTAATCCAAGATGGGTGAGTTCCAGGATCCTGGGTTGTGTAATTTCCACTTATACCTAAATCATAGAATAATTAAATAGTGAATATTTTAAAAAAATATTTCTGACATGTTGGAGAAGGAGTGTATTAACAATATGGAAGTGCTTAATGAAAAAATTAATCTTATAAGAGGCATGGCCAGCTTAATCACTGCAATGATTGGTTAATAAGCTTGATTCCTGGACCTGTTGGAAGTACTGTTGGCGGTAGTAATCTGTCCTGAACAATTGCATTTCCCACTTAGTGGGTCTCAACATAGTATTTGGGAATATTTCTTCTGTAATTTCAGAGGAACTTAAAGAGATGCATGTTTGCTCTGCAGCTTTCTTAAAGATTTGTTGTCTTGTGTGTTTTTTCAACAGTTATATAATTAGCCAGATACTTTCTGACCAATCCCGAGATGTAATTGTCGAAAATATACAGAGGAGGTTAATGCAGATTGGAGAAAATGTAGTAAATGGCAGTGTTCCAATAAAGCAGTTTGAAATCAACAAGGTAAATAGTGCTACTTGCTACTGTTGTACCAGATTCTGTCTGAATATATTCCATGGGACTCTCAGTTCCATTTCTTGTGTACATGGAAGCCTGCATTCTTATAGCAGCTAAGTTTTATTCAGAGAGTGTTTCTGAAAACATTTTCCAATTCTGACATGAAGATAATAGGGCCAAATGTATATTTGTATATTTTTATTCATTGGGGGAGAAAGGCAGGCAGACTTTTTTTCTAGATTACCTGGAACTCATATTGGTAATTGTCTTCTCTCAAATGCATTGCTTCCCAAACAAGCTTGTTATGGCAGGAACTTGCATCTTCTAGACATGCCTGGTGCTTCTCATATTAAATCCAAGTTCCAGGATTATTAGCTTGGGTTATTGTATGTCTGGACATGCCCAGGATTTTACACTCTCTGCAAGAGGGTCTATACTTGAATAGAAAGAGGAAGAGATATGTACAATTTTAATTCATTTTTAGTATCATGGTCTTCCTCTCCATTCTTTCTGATGTAAGCTACTATTGTACCTATCTGCAAGTGGGGAGCAGAGGCATGAGAGAATGAGCATGAAGGAGGTGATGACCACTGAAGGAAAAAGTCCTGCTGCCAGCCAGTTTTTAGGCTGTTACTGCCAATTAATGATAATGAGCAAATGTTAGATGATTACTGGCAAAAATAAAAAAAAATTATAGTAGAGGGCTTTTTCAAACCAGACTTTCTTAAAGCTTTCCTGATTGTACTTAATGGTTGGTGAGCAATATTTATATTGCCGATAGCCAACATAAACTGAAACAATTTAACTTATGAGCCAGCCCATAATTTCAGATATTGATTGAAGGTCCTGTTCTGTCTTCCACCACAAATAGAGGCCAGAGGCAGCACTGTAACTGTGGACAGATTGGCTCTATGTGCAGTTTTGAAAGTTAGCAAAAGCTGTATAAAATTATTTTGGCTTATTTTGAAAGAATGTTTTGTTTTTACTGTATTTTATGTAATTGTAATTGCTTTCAGATGTACATTATTTTGAGAAAATATGCAGTCCTCCCTCCACATTCACGGTTTTGACCTTGGTGAATTTGGTTATTCACGGGTCACGTGCACGCGCCTCCCCCACTATTCTCCTCCTCCATTCCCTTATGTTTTGCTGGCTGTTGAGAAGCAAGGAAGGTTTGGACAAAAGGCAAGAAAATGGAGGGAGGCACACGCATGCCTTTCTTGTCTCCTCCAGAGTTCCCCCTCCCATTCCCTTGCCTCTGGCCCCAATGCTGAGAACTCACATCAAGACAAAAGGGAAGAGACTTGCATGAGTTTTCCTTCTTTCCCTGGAATTCCCTTCCTCTGTTCTCTTGTATTTGTCCATGGCACATAAAAGGTAAGAGAATAGGAGTGGGGAGCCCCAGAAGGGAATGGGAGGGGGATCGCTGGGAGGAGTTATTCATGTTTTTTCCACTTTTTTGAGGGTTCTGTGCCCCAAACCCACATGAAATTGAAGGGCCACTGTATAAATACTCTTATGAAACAGTAGCAACAACATTATTTATGGTAAAACGTAAAAGGTGTTGTTGCATGCACATTCCTTTTTGCTTCTCCCAGTCTGGTGTACTACTCCCCTTTGTTTTAGGGTATACTAGATTAGGGCTACGTTATCTAAATGTTTGGAGCAAAAAATGATTGCCTGAGTTTGTATGAGAGCTTCTGCTTTTCATCTGCACATCCTCTTTTTCTCCTTTAACAGTTCTGTATGAGACTGCAAGCTGCTCTTTTACTGTGGTCCCAAACATATTGAAGGGAAGGCAAATTTTCTCTGGGAAGGCACTCCAGTTTTGGCCATGTGTCTCAGCTCCTCCAGCTTGCCTTCTATTCTCTATTTTACAGAGAGCTTTGATACCTCCGGCTGAAGAAGTATATGCTAGGCCCATTATACAAGCTTCTTTGAGGTCCTGTGATCTGCTCTAGTTGTGTGGCTTTTTATACTACGTGAACAGAGCAATTGGATTTCCTTTCACATTCACAGTGAGGACATGTCATTGCTGCTAGGCACACAGAACCAACTTTAGCAAATAAAAACATTTAAGAAAAACCCTCCTGGGTCAAATGAAATGCTGTCTAGTCCAGGATAGTTCCAATGTGCCAGATCACCAAATGAGATTGAATGGTTGGAATTTTAGGACATACAAAAGGAAGCACTAGACACAGAACATGATTAAAGTATGGAACTAACTTTACGTATGGCAATGGCCATCAACTTAGAAGGCATTAAAAGGGGGACTCAGTAGATGGATGGATTATAAGGCTGTCCATGGTCATTACTCATGATGGCTACATAGCATCTCTAGGATCAGAGGCACTGTTTCTCTGAGTACCATTTTTTGGGAAAACAACAGCAGGAGAAGCTTTTGCCTTTGTCCCATTTGTATGTGGTTGGCTACTGTTTGTATGTGGTTGGCTACTGTGAGAAACTCTGAACTTTATGAGCTTCTGGTCTAATCCAGCAGGGCTGCTCTTTTATGTCCTTTGTTTCCATTATGGTCATGGAATGGCAAAGTCTTAATGTCTGAGAATGTGCCTCTATGTGGATTTAATGAAGTGTTATCTGAGCCAGGGGTGAGTTTGTCCCCTGGCTTCTTGACATCCATCTAACACTCAGGCAGCCAAGAAGGAGTTGTACTGTACAAGTATAATCAGATTTACTGCCTTACATACCAGTGTTTGGAAAGCCATGGATGTACAACTTAATATTGTTATCTGAAACACTATTATATTTTTTTAAAACATCGCTTCTATCTTAGTAGTGCTGCAATAGGTTATAGTTAACTCCAGTATCTTCTACACTTATCTGTAGGCATTGACAAAGGATCCGCAAGATTATCCAGACAAAAAGAGTCTTCCTCACGTGCATGTTGCTTTGTGGATAAACTCTCAAGAGGGTAGAAAACTGAAAGCAGGAGATACTGTATCATATGTTATCTGTCAGGTAAAAATTTTCCTGTTCTTTTTGTCTAAATAATATCTTTGATTTTGCCTCTTAACAATAAACATAAATTAATTATAATGAAATGTTGTTTATCAGTACAGTAATTCTAGATAAATTCTGTTTGAAATATATTGTATCCACATACTAACATATATATATATACTTCCTGTTAGGATAAAAAAAAGAGTTTCCATTACCCACATCAGGTGTTTGCCTGTCTTCTTCATCTCTTCTTTGTGTAGGATGGATCAAATCTAAGTGCCAGCCAGAGAGCATATGCTCCAGAACAATTGAAAAAACAAGAAAATCTTGCTGTTGATACACAATACTATCTGTCACAACAGATTCATCCAGTAGTGGCTCGTATTTGTGAACCCATAGATGGAATTGATTCTGTCCTTATCGCAGCATGGCTTGGTAAGTTATTGCAGGCTGGCATATATTTTCTAGGTACTTATTAGTAACTATTTTTTTTAAGTAGGCAGGCAGACCCTGGATTTGTCTCTCTTTAACTATTATAAGAATATGCTTCCCAAACTCATTAATATCACTAGGAAAAATGAAGAAAAATGTCTAGTGTACATGTCTTTGATTTTCTTGTGCACTGTGGATGTATCTGGCCCACCTTGATAGGTGTTTACATGAGGTACTAGCATATTTTTAAGTGGGCCTACAATAAGATCTTAAAACAGGGATGGGGAAAATATGGTCTGCAGTGGTATGTGACCCTCACCACTTTTTCCAGACCCTTGACAGTTCCCACACTGCCCTCACTATATGGTGAAAAAACAGCTGAGAAAGAACCAAAGTGCTCTCTGGAATAGTGGTATAAGTGGCTGTTCCCTAGCCCCCATAAATCTTTGAAAGATGGTTGAAAAACCTCAAAATAAATGAATTATAATAATTAAAATACTGCAAAAATTATCATTTTAATTCTTATTATCTTTATTGATACTTTTCAAAAAGACTTGAATTCTATATAAACATGAAAAGTGAAAATAAAAGCAAAAAAGAAAAGAAAGAAAGAACGAACGAAAAAAGACAAGGGGCTGAAGTATAAGAATTAGAAATAAAATAATAAAGCAAAGGATTACTTCCATTCTTCCTTTAAACAGTGTACAACACTCAAATTGCTTCATACCTCTCAAAAGTAGTATCCAGCGATTCTCTTCTTCCTATCCCCAAATATTTCATTTTTCCCAACAACCAAAAAAGAAAAACTTGCTTCTTTCAAAGGTTAACATATCTAGCAATGACACATCAACATTATATTCTATTCTATTTTACATTTATATATTGCATTTTCCAATTTGATACTGAAAGCTACTTACTGATTTCATTATATAGAATTAACCTCACTACTTAAAATTGTAAATATTTTACATGTTATACAGCAACACTTAAGTACAGATATTTCTATCGTAGCCCCTCCACATTTGTGAGGGTTAGGGGCACAGAACCCTCACGAAAGTAGAAAAATTGCAAATAACTCCCACCCCCCCAATTCTCCTCCAGTGCTCCCCCCTCCCATTCCTTTGCTTCTGGCCCCAGCGTTGGGGAGCAGGAGAGAAAAATACACAGTAAAAGGCTTACTGGTACTTTCCTTTCAAAGGGAAAGGGGGGAAAAGCACAATTCCTCCTTTCTAGTGGCCGTCTTGAAAGAGAGGGGTAGGAGCAGAGTGCACCTGACCAATCAGAAGCCATTACACAGCAGAAAATGCAGCCACATGGGGAGAGGCTTTGCTAACCCCAAAAGAAGAAAATGTCCATTTAAACACAAGCCTGGGCTAAGGTATGCAAGGAAGTGGGCGGGGTGGAGGGAGGCAAGCACTTGCCTCATGATTATCAAATTCATGAAGGGCAATCCTGCTAATGTAGAGGAAGGACTATATTTCTATTTCATATTATAAAATCTTTTTCACAGTTGTTACCCAAATCCGGTTTTTATTCTCTTGCTGACTATTTTTAATTAAAATTCCTTTGTTCATGTCCATACAAAGAAACAAATATGAATATGTGCAAACAAATAACAAATATTAACAAGTGATCTTACGTGAAAACAAAAAATTGGTACCCAATTGGTAGCAATTTCATAATCTAGTTTCATTCAGCCCTCTCTTTCCCCCCATTTCATTTTAAATGTGACTCATCTATATCCCTGAACTCCCCCTTCAGACTTCTCAGATTCCCTTTCTTACACATTGTATTATTTCCATGTCCTTCCCACTTGCTGTTTTAAATAAATTATCTTCAGGCAGAGTGCTTTTCTTTTTCGTCTTTCCCTCACCCACTTCAGTCTTGTGGTTATTTCTTTTATTAAAATAACGTGGTTTTGTTCAATTCTATTTATCTCCCCCTTGGACTATAGTTCCCATTTCACAAACCAGAACTTCTTGGCCTTTCATCTCCCCCGTTTCAATGGCTAATCCTTCCATTAGAACCATTTTAATTCGTTTCTTCATATGATTTTCAGCCTCCCTTGCTTCCATATTAGTCTCATGTTCCCCCTGCCCCACTTGCCTTATATCTCCCCATATTTCTGCTTTGATCTTGTTTCTCAGATGCTCTTTAAAATCTTCATGCAGTCTTCTCTTCAAGTTTGGGAGTCCCTCTTCTCTCAGAAAATTCCTGCAACCTCTGTTGTAGAAAATCCTGAGAAACTTCCTAGGAGGATTCCATCTTTCATTCAGTGCAGCAGTTAACAGAGCTAATGGTTCAACTCTTCTCTCCCTGCTTTATTGCCAGCAAGTTGGTCTTATCAACATCAACTAGATAACACCTGCACTTTCTCACACTGTAGTTTTTCCTTGCTAAAGTCAAGTAAGATGCAAATAAGATGAAATCCAGTCTTTTCAAGAAAACAAATCCTCGGTTATTCTCTTTTATATGTCTCAACCCCCAGTCTACTGATTTCACTCCCCATTTTATGGGGGAAACATACTCAATTCTTGGTTGCAGAAAGAAGATGGCTGAAGAGTTTTCTATTCATCTCTTTGTAATCAGAAGAATTCTTGACTTGTGTAACTTCAAAGTTTTGATTAAGAGCTTTTTAAAAGCAGGTTGTCAGTTTGGGGCTGTCAGAGCCTTAGATCAAAACTGCTGTGTTTCATAGCAGTAGTAAAAGATGTAGCTGCTTCAGTCCTTCCTATTCATTATATGTTTACTCATGAGTAAACACAAGTAGTGGGAATTCCAAACCCTTGTAGGTGATCTCCTATGCCTCCTTTAATCTGGGATGAGTTTCTCCAGCCAGAGATGCCTCTGGCTGGGACTTTTACTATGAAAACCCAGCTTGCTGCAGAGCAGCCTCCAGGAGTATCTGTCCACTATTCTGCCCAGAAGAATAAATAATAACAATGATAATGACATGAAAACTGTAAATAAACTTTTCAGTCACTTCTGGGACTGAATTCTGGCTGAAAAATCTGTCAATGTGGCCCACCAAAGAAGCACAAATCGGCTTTGCAGTAGTAGACCATTCCTGCTATAATAGTTATATTCTGAATCTTTAGGTAGTCTTTTCTACTATCTTAAGCAGAAGGAGTGTATGCGTGTGTATCAAACATAGTTAAAGTTACCATAGTAGTATTGTTGTGAGATTCTGTTGATAATGATCCTGTTGTTTTACTTTGTTAAATTAGTTGTTTGTTAAACTAGTGTCTCAGTGGTGCTCGGTTAATAGTAAAATCCAAAGCAAAATGTGAAATTAAATCTAAATATGCATAGCATTGTACTTTATGTGGGGATGATGAGGTGTGTCTTACTATGTTTCATAAAATTTAGGATAAAGAATCCGCTATCCTTCTGTTTACTAAGATTTATGTCAGGATCAGAGGAAAAAGAATCATTAATAATAATAAATAGTAGTAAAGAATGATATTAGAACACTGTTTGGACCAAACCTACTGGGTTAGAATTCACTATTTCAAGAAGAGAGAATCATAGTTCCATTTTAAGGATTCCTTTATATGAACAAATAATGCTCCAGGTCCTCTTTGTTCATATTCCTCAGTAAAAAATATGATCCTAACTTGTAAGCCCTTTCAAAGTGAGCCATGTAAAGTAGTATGGACATGTAAAGTAGTATTTTGTTACAGAGAGAAGGAGGGGTGAACAAGTAAAATAGTCACTTTGGCAGATGAAGATTCCCATGGAAAGCATTAATAGAAGTGGTGCACTGTATTCTGTTCATTCAATTTTGAATCACTAAAATAAAGTATATTTCTCCTAGTGGCATTATTAGCTTGAGGGAGGAGGGGAAAGAACCTTATTGCTTTACTTGTCAATTCCTTGTGTAGTTTGATTGGGCTTCTTAAGCAAACATGCATATCAAATGTTCTAGCAGTTTGTGGGGATACTCCTCTTTCCTGTGTGCTGTTTTTTAGTTGGTTAATGTTTCTGATTCCTGGTGCTAGTGTTTTCAAGTCATTTCTGACTTGTGGCCATCCTAAGGCCATGTTCATAGGGTTTTATTGACAAGATTTCTTCAGAGAGGGTTTGCCTTCTCCTTTCTCTGAGGCTGAGAGAACAAGTTGGCCAAGGCCATCCGCTGGTTTCTATGGCCGAGTGGGGAATTGAACCCTGGTCTTCAGAATTAGAGTCCAACACTCCACCCATTACACCATTCTGGCTCTCATATTCTATTTGAGTTGCAGCATTTCACAGGAGTTTCCATAGCGTTCTAGCTGGAGTTTGTCAGTGTAGTATATGCATTGCTACAAAGAGGAGCAGAGTTTGTTCGTGGATAAACTGCTCTTTTGACATGAGTAGAAGACAAGTTATTTTCAGTTTTTCAATTGGTTATTTGTTTTGGAGTATGTTTTCCAATTTAGAATTTATGTCAGCAAAGCCCAATATTGTATGAAACATCAAAGCCTCTTTAAAAAGATTTGCCAAGTTTTTACATATAGTGGGATTGTTCAGATATAACAGTAGGCTGTAGCTTTCTTTAAATAGTCAAACCAGCCTATTATAATGAAACAAAGGGCATAACTCTAAATCATAGTTTAACATAGAAGAGGTGAAACTGTAGCTTCCATATGTTTGACATCATTCGCATCAGTCCTTGCCAGCAAATTTGAATATCTGGAAGTACATACAGTCCCCATATCTGAAGTAGCATTAAATCTTTGAGTTTAGCTTCTCCCTGGAAGCTTCTACTTTTGATTGTCTTCAGCATTTTGAGTGGTCTCAGCCTGGACAAATTGTTGTTAATCTTAATATCTGGACCACTATTATCGGGAACATATGTCTGCACCAGTTTTTGATATTAGAACTGTGATAAAATCTTCCTTTCAGAAAGTGTCTGTTTGGAAATATTTAGTCCAAAGAATGAAATCATAGAGCAATTATGGTTTATTACTTGCTTTTATTCTCCACTAGCAAAGTAACACTATGAAAGACCTCAGTCATGGTAGAAAGACTTAAGTCATGCTATATACAATAAGTGGGAATGATGTGGACCTCTGGAAGTTGCAGTGCAACAATGTTTGGAGGGCTACACAATTCCCACTCCTTCTGTACATCTTCTGCAATATAGCTTAAAGAGGTGTGTTGTTGTTGTTTTTTAAAAAAATTCCTCATTTGGCATTTAAAATAAATCAAGTGAACCTTCTATAGAAAGGAATTGCAGGAGGTTAGACTTCCAAAGCTTCATTCTGAATTCTGCTGGAGGCATAAGTTGTCACTGATCTTATAATACAGTTCGTTACCATTTGATGTTCCGTACTGGGGAAAAACCTCAACTCATCTTACTAAGGTTCTTGATCTTTGACTTTTAGACAAATACAACCAAATGTGTTTCCAGTAGAGTTAGACTGCAATATGTTCAGCTTTTAAATATGTTATTTAAAATTATTTGGCAAATAAAAGTAGTTCAGAGTGTTGAGTTTCTGTAGATTCAGTAATTAGAGTCCAGCAGTAGTGTTTACTGCACTGAGCATTTAAGTAAAAATGTTTTTTGAAAAAAGAGATTTGGTTTGGAAGCCTCTAGGTGGCAGCACTAGACACTACTTCTCTTTGATTTCTGGAAAGCTTCCATGAATTAAGCTGCAAAGTGATTAACTTTGAAAGTTGCACACATCTCACATAAATCTGGAAAAGGCAACCCCCTCCACTTTTTGGTACTATCTTGTCTATTAAAATAACTAATTTTAGTACATCTCGCTCTGCCAACTAAAATTTTTCTCTTTTACTATGCCGTTTTTAGGTAGAAACAATGCTGCAAAGCTTCAAATTTAAATGTTGTAATTAATATAGTTATTATTATAAAATAGCTGCAACTTTACATTTTCTTCAAGCTCAGATGAAAGCTTTACGAGGTTGATATTGCTGTTAATAGAATATAATGGCTTTTAAAATGAGGTGTGTGAGAGAGATGCACACAAAGACAGACTGGTGTCTCTTCACACTTTGAGGAATAATAACTGTTTAATTTTAAAAACACACGAGAAAATAAACTGTAAAATTGTATAAACAAATGAGATTAATTTGGTACAAACAAGATCAGGGTACTCCTCTGCCCCAAGTAGAGATTTGAAATGTACTGCTAGCTAGTTTATATTATCAAAAAAATTGGTGCTGGCAAAGTTTGTAATTTAATACTCAAAAGTGGATGAATTGGCCCGAACAATATATCAGTGAAAAAGGATGCAAAGTTATTACTCTAGATATTTGTTTAAAATCAGTACCATACTATAATATCATTGAATACATTACTGAATCAGGATAACAGTTGGTTGTGGGATTTTTAGGCAATATGATTATTAATGCTAAAGTGAAATCTCATGCAAATTGCTCTTGATGGAGCCCTACTGACATTCTTAGAGTTCTGATGCAAGTTGCTTCTAAACTTTTCAGCGCTGGAAACAGAAGGCTTAACTATTTTGATTATTGTTAAGCCCCCACTATTTCCTTTTTTGAGTTATAATACTATTAAATAATGTAAAAGTGTAGTAATCTTACAGTGTAATTCAGTAAAGTAGCATTGTAAGTAAGAATGAGTTAAGTGTGCTTAAATTGTGCTACTGTAAGGTTTGAAGTCTGGAATCCTGCTCCACCAAATTAAGGGTTTTTCTTCTATGTGACAAAAATATAAAATGAAAGAAGGCAAGGATGAAAAGGAATAATCAAAATTATTTTTAAAATATGATTCAAGAGTATCCTCCCCCCTTTTTTCTCTAACATAAAATATTATGATTGCTTCCAGTAACTTTTCATTTCATACTCTTCTGCTGTAATATATGTAGAAACTTTTTCCACATAAACTTGCACTCTTAAAATAAAAGGTACCATAAATAGTTCATGATTAGAATTTCTAGCCATTCTCTGAAAATACTGTTTTCATGAATCTAAATTAGATAATACTTTATGGCAATGACCTTCCAAAGCATTGGGAAGCTAAAATGGGTATCACTTCTCAGACTTTCCATCAACCACTCCAGAATAGTATCAGAAGTCATACTGGTATGTATACAGAGTACTTTTGGATTGCTCTGGCAAAGACAGTATGTGGCTTGCAGTAATAATGAATATATGCAGTATGTTAGGAGAGTGTTCAGCATTCATTTAAAGAAAGAGAGGGTACTGTAATGTTGATTCACCAATCTGCTTTTCCCAAAATTTAGAATATTATCAAAACCCAGTATTATCACCAAAGTAAATGTATAAACCAAAAATAGATATCTTATTTAGATATCTTATTTAACTAGTAATTATGTGTTGTGTGTCCAGGTTATTGTTCTTTACACACTTTTTATTACTCATGGAGAATGATAAATTCAGTTCCCTTATTAAATTGGAAAGATTTAAATAAAATATGTTACCATTCTGTCTTGAGATGAATATGTTTTCCTTCTGAAATTGTTTCTGTTGTGCAACCATTCTAATGACAGACAACCAAATTCTTTTACTTCGTGATTTTCCATTAAATTAGTAGCCTTTATTTGACGTCTTTGATGTAGCCTACTGCTTAAAATACATCTCTAAATACAAAACACATTAGTATAATAATAAATAATTGGGGGCGTGTGTGTGATTCCTTCTTGAGTTCCTCATATTTCTTAAACTTTCTGGGTTCTGGTAACCAGAAGTGCTTTCTCTTTCCAATTCTGATTTTTTAAATGCTGCTGCTGAATTTTAACGACTGCATTAGATTGAAACTACATGCTGTTAACCACTGAGCCAAAATGAAATCGACCACTGCATTGAAGTCTGAGTTGGCAGTTGTGTACAGTCTTAAAGGAGTGGGTAATAGCAGTACAACCAGGTTTCTTTTAATGGGGTTTTTATGTCCTCTCTTTCATTTTAATGATGCCATTCTGGTTTAAAGACTTCCCTAATAAAGATGCACAAATTTTATTCAGATATTCTCTGTGTAACTTTAAGAAAATAGCAATAAAGCTGTTCCCTAGAAGCAGCATCTCATAAACAAAATGTTCTATTGCATACTCCCCATGATAGATAATGCATTGTGCTTGTTTTATTTATAAAGCAATTTTGAGTGAAAAGATAAGTAATTTCTTCATGTTACTCAGATCTTCATCTTAGGTTAAAAATGGGAAAATGGATTTTTTTTTTAAAGCATCTCATCCTCGGGGTTCGATTTTACTTTGGGTTTTGCAACTCTCATTTGAAACTGATGTGTCAACTCAGAAGAATTGCTTTCTTTGGACTTTGAATTTATATTTCTTATTAATAGGGCTGGATCCCTCACAGTTCAAAGTCTATCACCATTATCATAAAGATGAGGAGAATGATGATTTGCTTGGTGGCCCAGTTCAACTCACTGATGAAGAGAAATATAAAGACTGTGAAAGATTCAAGTTTGCCTGCCCGAAATGTGGAACAGAGAACATTTATGACAATGTCGTTAATGGCTTGGTTAGTATTTTGGTGTTTGTTTTGAGAACAGATTCTCTAATTAAGAGATGTTATAAGCATGAGAAGACCTATTATGGTTATAATTTTGTAAGGAGCATTTCTATATTGATAACAGATCCATTTTTGCATTGTTTTCTCAAGAGAAGCTTGTCACTGTTTTTGGCCTTACTAGCTCAGAATTTTCCACGTTTATCATCTGAGAGCAGTCCATTTAATATAGTCTCTGCAATGACATTTAGTTACCCTAAATCAAAGTAATTGGAAAAGAACATCTTTTTAAATAAACGTCTATTTTGTAGTTTAACATTCCTCTTTTATATAGAAGTACTTCTGTGTTATCTTTCCTGCTGTCTTTGTACATGAGACATAAAAAGTCATCGGGTACATTCCTGTCAAGAAGTGCTGCCAAAAAATTTATCTGTGACCTTGGATCAGAACTTGAAATTGAGCCAACTATTTAACTCTATTGCAATGTTATGCATGTACCAGTTATTGGCAAATTAGCAGGCTGTGGAGCAGTGAAAACCTTGAAAGTTAAAGCAAATAAATTCTTTATCTAAATTAAAAGTAATTATTTTAAGTTAATTTGGACAAACAGCAGATGTTCCATGTTCTTTGAATCAAAACAAAGCAGTTGCTGGAAGCAAGTGAGAGGAAAAGGCAGACACAGATCAGCCATACTTGGTAAATCCTTGACTTTGTTTCATTACAGCTGTAAATAAGATAGTTAATTGCATGGAGGCTTGACAACTTACAGATGGGCTAAGTGTAAGAAGAGCGGATGTCAAGCTCTGCAATCTCTTCCACCTGGAATTGCTTAATGTTGTTACTGTAGGAGTAGCTGGTTTAGATCACAAAAGTACAGATATTTAAGCAGTCTCAGAAAGCGGGGGGGGGGGTGAAACACCCTGTAGTGTATGTGTATTTTTTTATTATGGAAAATTTATGTAGTTTAATTTCATCTGTGTACAGACACTGCAAACTCTTGTTCACTTGCAAATCCTCCAGTAGTTTTCAATCTGTTCCTTCTGATGGGATTTTTGTCCCCTCTAGTTAAAATACCAAATATATTAAGAGTAAAAAAGTTTGATGGCCATCTTCAAACTTTTATTTTTAACAGAACTGTTGTTTAATATTTTTTTTACAAATTTTGTACAAATCATTTTTTTGGCTGTATCTTTTTTAATTGGATGTAAGCTGTCTTGGATCCTGTACAAAAGCAAATGTTGGAGATAAATTAAATAAATAAATAAATAAACTGCACTTGTATCAAGCCAGTTGCAGAGTTTTGAATACTATGCCTTTAATGTTGATATTTTTTTTTGCCTTTACTTATATTTGTAGGATATGATGATTGAAGCCAGCTTGCTCTACTGTAGCAAAAAAGAGTGTAATGAATCACCTTTGAAGTACTTAATGCAAATTAACAACAGACTAATCTTGGATATAAGAAGTTATATTAAAAAATACTACACTGTGAGTAACTTTGTTCTTTAGGTTATGTTTAGTCATTTATTTAAACAACAGTTTTCCTGTCCTCATTGTTATACTTCCAAGCATATGGGATGATTTAGCTATCATGATCTAGGTCTGATAAAAGTAGAGTTTACTGAATTGGCACCAAGGGAGGTACCTAGCTTCATTCTTTTCATTTTCTTTCATTACTGAATTGGATCAGATATCTTGGTTTCTTAGCTATAGGTTCACATGATGTCTGAACCAGGAAACTGTTTTAAGGGCTAATTTTATACCAGGATATGAAATCTGAATCCCATCTTCACCCCAAGCTGTTTTTAAAGAAAACAGACTATCTCCACTGATACTAGGTGAAAGAGAGTGGTAGTAATGAGCGGGAAGTACATGGAAGCTGAGCTTGTATCTGATTAGAAAAAATATGGTCTATTAGACTAAGATTCTGACATTTAATCTAGGCCTGGATGTTTATATGTGATGCTTTTTTCTGTATTTTAGTTGCGAAAAGCATGTCCTGGTTGCAGTGTGATTTTATCATGACAAGGAGTACCTTAAATATTTCCATTGGATAAAGTCAATACTAGCATATGGTCAGATTTGTAGAGCACTTAGAGGGGGCAAGGATCACTCTTTTCTGTGGAATTTGTGCCAGAAATGATCCTGGTGAGCAGTAAAAATAATCTACATCATCTTTGACTGTGTATGTTTTATTGTGAGGACTTGTTTTCAGCTGAAAAACAGCTTAAGAAGTTTAATAATTAGATAGTCTCTGCCCTCATACACAAAAGAAAAACAGGAAAGGGGATTAAGAAGGAAGATGAAAAAAGCAAACCTGGGCATTAGTTATTAGTCTAAAAGTTCTGGTGTGGTTTGTCTAACAGAGAATGATGATGCAGACTCACTGGAAGTTTTATTTCTCTGACTGAAGTATGTGGTCAGGCTTCCATGCTACCACATTCTGTATAGAAGAATGAGAAAACTCCTGCTGTTTTAGGTCCCCTGGTTGACACAGAGACCAATATAACTCTCTGACCAGCACATCTTAAATATTGTGTTTTTTCAGGTTGCAAAGTATATGTATATTACAGGACTGCAATAACATGCAATAGCAATAACATTTTTATAGCAAAAGAAAAAGTTAGTGAAATACAGATGGCAGTTTTGATCATTCTTCCCCCTGCCCCCCAATACAATACTTAGTAAAAATTATACTGAAAATAGTCTTAGTAATCTAGTTCAAATCTTAGCAAATGTCAGAGAAAACAACTATACTGCTTATTGTTGTTGTAACGTAGTTTCTTTTAACCCAGTAGAAACACTCTGAAAACAAACTTTCTGAAAATTGTATAAGGTAATATCATTGGGAAACAGCAGTATCCAAAGTGTTACGTGTACCAAAACGACCTTGGGATTTCTGTTTAAATAGGTGATTAAAAATTGTACTTCAGAAATGTATTTTCTCCTGTTTAGCTATAGTTTAATGTATTTTCATGAATGTATTCAGTACTACTTAATACGTAGAAGATTCAGCACCAAATGCTTTGGACATACACTATAGCAATACATGGCTTGTATAGAACTACATAGGTGGAAAGGGGAAAACATTTAAGGAATTTGAGTAGCTTAAATGAAGCTGAAGTGATTGACATTCAGCAAGTGTTTATGGCAATATATTCAAATTTGAATCCAATATGAGAGACTCCTCTTTGTTCTCTTCCTGTCAATAGAATAACACCTGATGTTTATATAAGATATATGAATACTTATTTTCAGTATATTCTTTGGTTCTTCAAAGAGTAAGATAAAGTTTAATAGTACTGTACTATTGGTATTAACATTTAGATTAGCTTGCTAGCATATTTTCAATGTGTTGCCCAGTATGTGTTCATGTTAAGCAGTTGCGTAGTATTTCATAGTTATAATAAGTAGATGAAACTCTATGTAAGCCTGGTTCTTGGATTCATTTATTCTCTTGGTAAGTATATGGCACATCTCCTGTCTGTTGCATTGTAAAATTAAAGATACATTGTTTAAAAGGATAAATAAGTCCCTGGATGAAGAATCATTTTTTTTTGTCACCCATTTTGTGACATCTTCGTAGATCCAGTAAATATGTATAGCCAAAGATTTGTTAGTTTGTAAAATAGGCCTTTGCTTGTACTGCAACAAATTATCTTGTTCTTTCAAGGTGATACATTAAATTTGTTATGGTATACCCATTATATGCAGGGGTTCCATTGCGGGAACCTCTGTATAAAACAAAAAACATGAAGTGATGCATCTCATTATATCAGTGAACACGACACTTTGTACAATGTCGCATTTGCGTGAGAGGAGGATCAACTGTATATATTAGTAGAAGTGTACCTACTGTTGCCTCATTCCATAACTGATATGTCTGTTCCTTATTCTTTTTTTTTTAACCTCAGTACATCAGAGATCCCTCTCCATTCTCCTGCCCCACTTTGTAAACCTCAGGAGTTTTAGCAACAGTACCTTAGGCCACTCCTGTTTCCACTTTTTTTCCTATACTAGGAATCCTAGTGCCTCAGAGAGCCCTCTCCTGTTCTCTAGTTAAATTGTAGTCAGAGATCTTTGGAATCCACAGGAATTGTTTTCCCATCTCCTCTTTCTTTTACCTCAGGAATTTTGCCAGTATTTTCCTACTCTTTCTCATCTTGATAATAGTGCCTTGCCTTAGCCCTCTCCTATTTTTCTGCCTCAAGACTCTTAGCAGCAGTATCTCACTTGTTTAAAAAAATCTTCATAAATTTTGACAGGTTCCCCTTTTCTCAATAGGAAGCTCCCCTCTTGGGAATTTCAACTTTGAACTGGCTATTGCAATTTGGATGATAATATCTTTTAAAAAAAAGAACTTAGCAAATTTTTGAGACGTCTAGTGCAATGTCTTGATGAGTTATGGCTTCTGTAGACATTTAGATATCATAGCTTATTGTTTTAGCTTATGTTGAGCCACACTGAAAAACAAATATTGCTTTTAGGTAGTAGAATTAGGTTTATTGGTAAATTCGATGGGAACAATAGACTTCAAAGTTTAATAAAAGTTATTTAAATTAGGACATTTCCCAAGCATTTAGAAAAAGTTTATTACAGTATTAATGAGTCAAAGATTTATATTTTGGATGCATGCAGTATCTTTTCTTTTTCTTATACAGCAATAATTTCTGTATATTGTGTGAATAGCAATATGACAATCTGAAACTTATTTTTGTAAGTTATTTTCCTGAAAGCAGCTTTGGTTTAAAGTACAATAGGACACTTGAACAAATATTGGCTTGCACCTTCTTTGGATTTTTTTTCTTTACTTGTTAAGTTCAAGGGTATTAATAAGGGTATTACCCCTTCTGTATCAGAAAATTTGGGCTACAGTAAGTGTTTAATGGTGTAGGATGGTGTGAAAAGTCACAGCATCGTAAATCTGGGAAGAAAAGAGGTTTAAAGCTCTTCTGACTAGAAGAATGAAAAAGTAACTATGGATAAACAGTTGTTTCTTACTCCACCCCTATGTCTTTGAGGAGCATTAGGGTGAAAAACGAGAAGAGGATGGTTAGTGTAAAGTAAGGACAGTTTCTGATCCCTGCTTACCCTATCTGGGTTCTGTCTCTGGAAGAGTAAAACCCTGGTAATGTCAAGGAGTAGGGAGTATAGAAAGGCTCAGGCCAGTGATTGATCAGGATAGTTGCCATTCCCTCTTTTAAAATTTGCAATGCTGAATTAGAATTGAAAGTTACACAGAGTCAGAATAGCTTAGCCAGTAACTTTCAGATATCTTAGCCTTTTTTGAGACCCCTCCATGCTGTTAAATGCAAATAAATGTGTGGATGTGCTTTGTTTATGTCTTTTCCTTCCTCCAGTTTTGGCTGGGGCATTCTGGGAGGTGTAATTAAAAAAAAAAACCCTCCAAGTTCTGAGCAGTGTACATGTCATACTACCCTGGTCTAGTAATGTGAGATATACCTTATTTTATCTTCACAACATTCCTGTGAGGAAGATTAAGGTACAGCATAGTGACTGAGCCAAGCTAATTCAGTGAGCTTCATGGCTACCTAAGAATTTGAAATTGTATTTCCCCAGTCCTGGTCGTACACATTCTGTAGTTGTTTGTGATATACTTGAGCTTCAGTGTGATCAAAATGAGAGACAGTGCTGAAGCTAATATGTAGCATCTTTCAATACATGGTCGACTAGTATATGGAATCCAGTCATACATGCCTAACTTGGCATGCCCCAGGCCCAGAAATGGGAAAGGACGATGGAAGCATTACTACTGGAATCTTAAGAAAAGTAATATAACTAACTTGTTTACAGCTTTGTTTTTTCCTTATTCTTAGAAAGCCACCATTCTCTAAACTTGTAAAAAAAGGGTTTAATACTTACTCTACTTTGAACAGCATTTTGTTGTTTAAACAATGTTGTCTGGAACAGCTATCTTCACAGTCATGGTCAGGCTGAAACTAGTGGCAAGAATATTAAGTCAGTTGAAAATACTTGATGGAACCTTGATTTATGTATTTTCAGGGAATACTGTCATAATACAAATAAACTAGAAAAGGCAGATGCAAGAGAAGGTAGGACTTCCGCAACTGTAATAGTTGAAGCTGAGCAGTTTTCATTAGATATAGCATATCATGGAAGTCTGTCCTTGTTTGCACCATGCCACCTACAATGTATTTGCCTTCATTAATAATGCTTCTGGAAGGTTGTATGATATGTATAGATATGTAGAGATCATGTGTGAATTGAATTTAAAAACTTCATTCACTGTGATCTGGCCAGGCAACATCCTTTCCTGAAAATGTAGGCATGATGAAAGATTGATATCACTCATACATTCCTGAAAGTAGCACTTTTGGCTTAACTTTGACCCCAATATATGTGCATTTATGGCCTTAACATTTGAATAGAGTGTAGGTGCAAAGACTCAATTGTAGGTGTTCTGTAGGTTACTGAATGTATTCTACAAGCCTACATGTACTGGACTTTTTGCTTGTGCATTGCATTCATTGTTCTCATCCACATTGTTCTCATGTGGATATCAGGAAGAACATATACATTAGGGTTGTTTGTGAAAGTACAGTCTTACTTTCCTCACTGCCTGAAGTAGAGAGTCCAGGGGAAAGTACCTCAATTAATGTATCTGAATCCAGCCCTTGTTAGTGGGATACGTATTTTTGAGATGCCCTTTGGATTGATATCTGGGGGTAGTTCTTTATACTCTGTTTTTTGTGGGCTCTGTGTAGTCCCACATGTGAGCTGTATGGCTGTGGAGTATAAACAACTAGGCAATAAAAGCATTTTTAGTGGGAGGCCTGCCATCAGCTGTTTATCCACATGTTCAAAGGTCTGTGGCACTTATTCTACACCTTTCCTTCTTGACTTCAAGCAGACTGAGTTAATGTGACTGCTGTTGGGTTGACAGGATGAATGTTAAGATTTCCCTTTTTGTTCCCTTTTTTCTTAAATACATCTGAAGTCAAACCATGGTGTGCTATACTATAAGGTAGATGAAAGATTTTGAGATCGAATATATTTGTAAATCTCCTTCTGTCCTCACCCCCATTTTAGCAATCGCATTCCATTTAAACAATAGAACCTCTAATTTCATAGGACTATCTGCCTTCTGCAATGATAAATTCCTTAATATTCCCAATGTCATTTCAAATAATTTTAACTATTCATTTTTATCTGTACACATTAAGCTTTTTAAAAGGCTGACATCCTAAGATTTTATTCTTTCTTTCTATGCTTGTATTATTCTTTTGAAAGATTGATCTAGGTTTTAAACAATTTCTGGAGGGGAACAAATAGAAAAAAGAGCAAAATACTGGCTAATCTAAATTGGGGAATGAAGAAGGCTTTTTTAAGCATGAAAATTTCATCATCTTGTCAGCTGGCAGAATGCCTGCTGTGTGGATTCACAAAGGCTAAGAATTACACTTTCATGAAATTTTCCTCACTAACTGCCCTGGTTAATTTGAAAGATAACCCACTGTTCTAATTCATCCCTCAATTGGGTTGTGCAGGTTTTATCTTTGATCTGACAAAGCATTTGTGTTAATCGTTTTGGCCCTCTACTAGACACTCTTGGGATTGTGCTTTTACAATAAATGTGTCTGTGATAGCTCTTTAGTCTATTATACTTACAATAGATCCATAGAACTGGTAATTAATTCTGTACTGCTTTGGAAATGGGAAGAATAGGTGTAGCTCTGTCAAGTGCTACTGGAAGTTTGTTTAGCTGGTTCATTTTTGAAGTGTTACCCTGAGCTTTCAATGAAATATGTATAGTTTAGAGTAGTTCGTTCTGAAGTGTGTGGCTATAAGTGGGTGATCTGTATCCAGCATGAATCCTTCATGGCTTCTATAACTGATTCTGATGAATGGTGAATGGCATACTTTCACCATTTAAACATTGACGTCCATTAAATTATTTTTTTAAATGAAATACAGGCACTCAGTTTATTCTCATGTAAGTGAAGAAAACCGAGGCTAATATATAATTTCTCATATGACTTTACATTAATTGAGGAACTCATCCTTTAAGGAACAAATTTTATTTGTTTAACATAAAGTACTCTTGAATATAAAGTACTTGATCTTGAGATTGACTACAAGTACTCATCTTGGTTTGTAGTGTTTGTGTGTGTTCTAACACAGCTATGCTATTTTTACCAGACAATGTATCCCTGTGGTATATTTTTGTTTTGTCAAGAAAGTGTTTAAGTACAGGAAGAGTAATAAGCATGTTTGATCAATGTATTTTTTAACATATGTTTAAAACAAAAAAGCCACTTCAGCCTTCAAGAGAGCCTCAAAATGTTTTTCTTCTGCACACCCTTTATACTGTCTGAAGGGGCTACAATTCTTCATATATGTGAACAATTTAGACTTTAAAGACTGCTAAATAATGTTATACAATTCTGTGGAAATTCGTTGTTCAGTATCCTTAGTAATGTTTTGCATTTCAGTTGTGTGTGTGCAGTGAAATGAAATGCAGTTCATACCACCAGTTCCAAGTATTTTACATGTTTATATATTTTTATATCACTATCCGTAAGGACATTACTTGCTGGGTGAAACCAAAAGTCTCATCAAGACCAGTGTTCTGTCTTTGAAATATCAGAAGTATAAGATGGTGATGATAATCCTTTAGTTGTGCTTAGTATTAGATACTGAAGAATAGATGGATTTCAGATATAGATGTTTGATATTATACCTGGCTTCCAAAAATCTCTTTTTAGTGAATTTATTTTTAATTGCTTCTCAGAGTAAAGAACAAAACATATGGGCAAATTATGTCCTTTGTAATTGGTAATTTACCACAATAGTACTACATATCTTTGTGTGTGTGTGTGTGTGGGTTTGTGTGTAGAGAAACAGAGAAAAGAGGGGCAAGATGGAAGTGCCATGAGACAAGGCAGTAGTCTCCCAAGCACCATTTCTGGAGTCAGCTAGCTATATGGAAACAGCTGCTGAAACACCTTTGATTTGGTACCCTGTCTAGAAAGACCATGGCCTGCTAGTTGTCTGTCACTGTAGACAAGGGAGTATCTTTGTTGAAAGCAGGCTAAAACAACTGCACTACTCTAATCCAAAAGTACTTGGAGGTTGAACAGGAGTTGCACAAAAGATACTTATTCAGAAATCTGGTCTGGGAAGGGAATACTGGTGGTCTAATTCAAAGAGCATCTCATAATCACAATTCGGCTGAGAGGCTGTTTAACAAAACATACAGCAAGCCTCTAAGGTGAAGGGATCAAATGTGGCTCCCCAGATATTGGTGGACCACAAGGGCCATCCAGTCCAACTGCCTGCCATGCAGGAATACACAAAGCACTCCCAAGAGATGGCCATCCAGCCTTTCTTTAAAAAGGAGACTCCACCACAGTCTTAAACAATGTACTACTGTCAGGAAATTCTTCCTAATGTATAAGTAGAATTTATTTGCTCCATTGTTCCATGTCTTAGTCTTTGGAGCAGCAGAAGACAAGCTTGCCCATCTTCCATCCTCTTCAAATAGTTAAACATGGCTGTTATATCATTTCTTAACCTTCTCTTCTTCAGGCTAAACATATCCTAAGCCATCTTAGCATAGCCAGTGGTAGTGATGCAGGGATTTAATGTCCAACAACATCTGGAAGGCCACAGTATCCTGTCCCCTCATTAAATGGTGTCCATACTTGGAGAAGTCCTTGTGGAAATTACAGTGAAGGCATATACAGTGATGATCAAATATGGCTTCTTTGCTGACAAAAGCTGAAAAGATTCCCAGTTTCTTCCCTGGCCTCTGGTTTGTAATCTAAAGTTATGACACGTAATAAAGGGGACGTGGAAAGAGAGGAGAAGTAGTGGGGCGGGCAGGCATTAGTTCTTGAATTTATTTATTTATTTAGTTTGTTCATTCATATTCCGCGTTTCTCCCAATAATGAGACTCAAGGCAACCAACAACATATTTATAAATAATACAGATTAAAACTATACAAAGCCATTAATAAAAGTATAAATGTAAGAGTTAATTAAAAAGTGATTAGGCAGTTTATAAAGTTAAAACATTAAGCATTAAAATTCATTAAGACCAGTTGCAAACCTTAAAAACAGCACCACTGATAGGGTCCTTCAATTGAATTACCTGACCCAGGAATGCCTGTAACAGCCTTGCAACAATTTATATTTCCATCTACCTCAAGAAAGTGACATTTAACATTGGTCTATATGAAATTCAGCCATCACTAAATAGTGGTGATTTCTTGAACTAAGGTCTGATTGCCATCCCTCTTTAAGCCAATGTGACCATGACCAACCAAGGAAATACTTTGGATCTTAAGTATCATCTCCTTATAACAGAATTGGAAACAGTTAAAATAAAGCAGAAACAAAAATGCTGAGCTATCAGCTGAGACAGCTGAGTAGCTCTGCTTGCCATCTTTCTCTTGGTTGCTGCTTGATATAAAAGTTGTTGCTAGATAACAGTATAGGGAGAGGAAAAATGGATGGAGCTGGCTTCTCTGCAGAGAGAATGGAGTGGCCCTACATCCTTTCTCTCCCCTTGTTGTAGTTAGAATTATTCTGGTTTTTTTTCAGTGATTCACATTGAACTTTGTACTTGGGAGATGCTTTAGCTATTGGTTGAGCCACTCCACATCCCACAGCACACTTGAGGTAGTGACAGAAGTACTGGCCATGCCATGAAGGAACTCTTGAACAATTCTTGGGAATCCATCACATTTTGTCAGCCTTTGAGAGCAAACCGTTTAGATAGATCAATCACACTGCTACTCAAGAAGAATCTCCTGCACTCAGATCATCATTCCTTTGTCTGGTCTTTTTTAAATAAGGAGGCACATTTATGTATAAAGACCTGCTCTCTTTGGATGAGATAAATAAAAATAAAAGTGAAGGTACTGAAGAAAAATAAATGCTAAATGTGTGAAGAAGCTTTTTTCAAAATATCAAGAGTAGAGTGCATCATGTATGCAGTATTGGGAAAAATGTTTTGTGCAAGAGGACCCAAACGGAGCTGAACAGAAATATTTTTCTGCCTAAGATGAATGATGCCACCACTGTATGCAACAGTTTATCATACTTCTTACTTTTTTTTATCTTTTTTTTTTTCTATCATACTTCTTACTTTTAACACTGGCCATAGGATAGTGTTTCTACTGCATCTAAGCACACAGGACAGGTTGTATACTAAATATAATTTTGTCCTCCCTCCCTGAATTTTCCCGGATTTGATGCCTGGCATCTACATTTAAATGAGCATAAAGTACCAGGCAATGGGAAAGTCCTGTTGCCCTGTTCTGGCCTGATGGAAGGCACAACTTTGTGTTCCTAAACAAAATTTTCTATTTTCCTAAGTTCTTTTGTGCTATTGCCTGCTATTACAAACTGATGATTAATGGAAAACCTTATTTTAGAAGATCACAAAATTAACTGGAAATAGAAATATTCTCTCTCTTTCTCTCTCTCTGTAGTATTCTATTCAGATGTGCTTGGAATTCACTGCTTCATCTTGTAGCTGCATCTGAAAATGAATTAAATTCTTTGTACCTTAGGGTTGTAGGTTGAGTAAGGTAACACTGGCATCTGTGATCAATTAAGTTGCACAGTTAGTCTATCACAGATCTCTGGGAATAGTTTCTGTCACACAGAATTGCTGCCATATAGATCCATGTGACAGGACTCAGTCACTGCTTAGGCAGATACCCTAAGCAAAACTTGAAGGCATTGCCCAAATGTGCGTGGATCTTAAATTCTAATTTTTATCTGCAGAAGATATTCTTCCCCTTTTTAAATCTTTGATCCAAGAAATCTAGAGTACACAAAGTTCTGCAGCATGACAAGCAGAGAGCCATGCTCATGTTGATTTGGGCAAGATATTATGACTTAAAACTGTTTCAAAGTTACTTGGCATGTTCTCAGGAATTTTAATCTTGTCCTCAGATCAATTTTATGAACAGGAGGAGTCCCCTTTTCTTGGATAATGTTCCCATAAAGCTTCCAACCATAGCATGAATTCCAGGAAGGCTTCTACAAGTTAGACCTTTACCTTAAAATAGAAACAGTTATCCCACTGAGTAAACAGCCCAGCTATAAATTTTAAAAAGACATCAGTGTAATTAATGAACAGATATTTTACCTCTAATATTCCAAGACTAAAGACTGCCTCTATCAGAACTGCATCTTGCTGTTCTTTCAGACTGTTTGTTTCATTACCCTGACTCATCCATCCCAAGTACTTTGCAGTTTTATAATTCATTAAGATGTACATTGAAACACGATAATGGTTTTACACATAATCCTGATGGTATATGGAAGAAGAACAAAATCCACAAGCCACAGTGTGAGAGAACAAAATCCTTATTGGAACCAACCAAAATCCCACAAGTTTTCAAGTTGTCCGTAACTTTTTGGTAGTCTGTATATCGCATAAAATAAAAATAGGGGAATAGGGAGAATAACAGGAAAGTCAAAATAATAAGGCCAGGTGTATTGACCATGAGAGTTGTGATTAAACTGAGTATAAAAAGAGGGCCTGCTGACTGAATGAATCAGTGGTGGATGGTTCCCATACCAGAGAAAGACAGGGTATAAATTAAATAAATAATAATTAAAAATAGATGTGCAAGTGTCAGGTACTTGAACAAAGAACAAATGGCTGGTCTCACATTGCTGAAATCACAAAAGCCTGCTGCAACTTGGAAATATATCTATTATAGTTAAAATTGACTATGCTGCAGTTTAAGACCATAAAGACATAAGAATAACTCCACTGATTGCTTATAGGAAGCTGATAGGTGGTATGTATGAGTAATATCAGGTTCTTGATTGTGTTTCTCAGTAACTGATATTGAGAGTCACACTGTCTCTGATACTTGAAGTAATTATTGTTACTAGTAGCCATTGGGCTAAATCCAACTAGTCCAACTAGATCAAACCCACTTAACCAATGGAAACTTGGTAAGTCTACATTTTTGTGAATTCCATTGATTCATTAGTCTGTTTTACTTGGGATTAACAGTTGAATTTAGGTAAGTGAGAGCATTATCAATTTGGAAAGATTGAGTTCACCCAGTACATCCCTTTGCATCAAAGTTGAATCTTAATATATCCTTTCTTTGTGCACTGCTTTGGAAGTGCCAGTGATCTTTTATGACTAAAGTTATGTTCTGTTTAATGATTCCACCTATAGAGATATTCTGGAGTTAATCATAACTCTTAGAAATTTCATACAGTAACTGCTGATGCTGATGAAACAGTTTTGCCAGACCAGAAAGAGGATAGTGGCAGATTGGAATATATCATTGCTCCTGTTAGTAGTCTCCACATTGGGTTTTTAAATGTAGAATCATTATTGTGGCCCCTAAACAAGGAACACTCAAGCCAAATTGGATCTCACTTTCTCCCTGTGAAATAGACATAATTTGTTGCTAGTTGGACAAAGGCAATAATATTGGGTTTGTCGTGTTAGCATTGGTTGATAACTGCCATTCTACCCTTCCCAAATCATAGGGATCCAGAGAGATTTTAGCAGACCTAAGGTCTTGTACAAGAGTAGCTGACACATCAAGAAATTAATCTTTTCATTTTTGACAAAGTTAGCAGTAAATACAACATTTTAACTTTTCTGGAAAATTACCATTTGAATTACAGAGTAATGTATTGCTTAGACAAGATGTGCTAGGTTGCTTTTTGTTTTTTCTTTTTAGATAGTCTTTAAAAACCAGTTACCATTTTAAAGAACAAAATACTGCTAAAGACACCAGATTGTAAAAGCTTTGCTTCTCCTTCAGTGTGTCTTGGGGCCATCTTCTGATATGTAATTGCTTTTACATCAGTCACAAGAGAAAGACAAGAATGCGTTTTCCTTGAACTTAACAGTTTGGGCAATTTTCTATAATCCAGTAAATACAAATTGTACCCTGATTATCCATCTAGGTCTGTCAAGCAAATTTTAATGGATGAATGAATGAGTCAAATCTGTGCATACAAATATATAAATGTGCAAAATATGAGTCTAATTACAGGCAGCTGAATTTACAGAAGGTCAGGTAAACAAGGCACCAGTGTAATGATTATTAATTGTTAATAATGCCTTTGGGGAAATATACACGTTTGTTTTTTGAAGACCAAATAGTGTTTTTGCTTTTTTTGGTAGTAAAAAAACACCAATAGTAAAAGGAAAATGTATTTATTCCTCTCCCAGTATATACCAATTGCTTTCATCTTTGAAACTAAGAGGAGCTAAAGAACATTACCTTTTTCCAATAGTTCTAGGGCATTCTTGGATCATCTGCCCTCCTAGTAGTAGATCAGGCTCACAGCACAATAATAGAATCTAAAAGGAGGAGCTGCTGATTCACTGACTGGTCCTGTCTTAGTGACATTGGGCACAGTTTTGTTGAGCTCCTGTTTAAAGAGAAACCCAATCTAATTAGAGAGGGAAAAAGTTTTCCTTAGAAAAAACTAGGACAAACATGCTACCCCTCTACCCTCAGTGTGAAAAACACTGTGGAACAATGACTCTTCCCCCCCCCGTTTTTCTTTTGCCTTGTTTCTTTCTCTAGGTTTTTTAAAAGGGCACCTCCCAGTATTGGGAGGGTGTAGTTGTTTTGTTTTAGTTTTTTTAAGTAATCTGAATTATTCACTGTGAGTACTGTGAAAGGAGTCATTTTCCTATCCACCTTTGTAGTAGCCACAGGTCTTTTGAGTATCACTGAATCAACAAATGGGTTTGATGCAAACTGTGTCTCCATTCTTCTCTGTAGAAGATGTATACCATCAGTTTGTCCAGAAAAGAGGAAGCTGATACCTGGGAGCCATATCAGATATTGACCACAGATTAGGAGCCACTTCCCAATGGTATGAGCTGCTCAACTGTGGAGAAATTGGAAGGTGGTGAACTGTCCTTAGAGATTAAACAGAAGCTAGGTGGCTCCTTCAATAGATATTCTAGCTCTGGATTTGTAACATTGTTAACAGGTTACATTATAAGACCTTTTGAGTTACCCTCTAAGTCTGTGATCCTGTGTAATCACGATTTTGGCAATTCCTGAAATATCATCTTGAACACATTTCTGTATCAGTTGGTTTTAGCAGATCCACTGAAATTGTAAATAGCTCTCTAAAGGGTCAGGATTAGGGTTTGTATCTTTCCCTACCTTGTCTGGATCTTCCATAAACTCAAACTTTTTTCATGGGATGAGGAGGCATTAGTTTGAGTTTGCAACTTTGCGATCTTACATCTCAAAGGGAAGCAGAATCAGTGTATAAGACCTATGTTCAAAAATTTATATGAAATCAATCAATGATTATTAATACAGTATACCTTCTCCAGATGTCCAAAGCCATGTTGGAAAAAATGTGGCCTGCTAACAGGATGATGTCCCAAAACCCACTTGCAGCCCTTGAAGCCCCCTAGTGAGCCCCAAATCTCCAAGCCACATTTTTTTAAAGAAATCCCCACCTATTTGGGGGAGATTTTTTACTTGCAAATAACTTGAAGTTACCAAAAACTGGTGGGAAATGTGATGGTTTATGTCTGCCACCCAGCATAGATGGCACCAAACCCTTCAAAAGGCCTAAAATCAGACAAAATGGGGGTTGAAAGTGATGCAGTGTCATAGTGTAGCTAGACATGATGTGCAACAACACAATCTGCTTGGCATAAACATTGGATACATTAACTTAGTGGAAAGGAAAACTGTGACTTCTCTGCTATCTTCATGCAGATGTTAAATAGCATGAGAGACACAAGCTCATAGGCCAATGGTAGTCACCCAACACCATCTTCTGGGAACACTCAACCAAATAAGTATGGAATGAACACAACACAGTGCCTCCAAATCCCATGTCCAAGAATTCCAAAAAGATACTATCATTCATGGTATTTTGTATCACTGAGAGATGCCGCAGAACCAATAAGATGCAGTCCCTCACCTAATTCCTAATATAGGTCATCCGCTAAGGCAAAAACAAAAGCAACAAAGACTGGAACCCTGATTGAATGATACAGAAAATGACTTTTACCCATTAAAAATATAGTTTTAAGGGTCCTGAGGTCTTATTCAAAAAAGGGAAATCAGAAAGTAGCAGATAATTGCAAGGAGTGGGGAGCACTGAAAGTTTCTTCAATAATGATCTTACCAGAATCTCCTTTAGGGAAGCTAAAATATGGCTGTCTTGGAAGGATGCATTAGCAGCTTTCCAATCCAGTAGGCCAGACACCCACTAGTCAATCTTCCAAGCCAGAATGGATGTGGGTCTAAAAAAGATGCACTTGGCATCTCCACTTCAAGCAACTTGTCCACCACTTTAGATGAAACAAACTGAAACTCATCAAAATTGAAGACGTGATTGTCTCAGTCATCTCATCATATAGTGTATTTAATGTGGAGTCCATGTCAGAGCAAATAAGAATGACTTTGTCAGCAAACTGTATTGTAGACATGTCACAACAGTCTTCACATGGGTCCTAGTCCATGTGCTGTGAGCAGAATGAAATAACACTGTAGCCACCCCGAATAATTACAAGATGACACTATGTTGACAGAGTGGACACAAAAAGACTAGCATCTACACTGCTTCAGAGAAAGTTCTACAGTGGAGGCTGCACCATGTTCAATCAGATTCTGCCTGAATGTTTTTTCTTCACCATTTCTCTGATCAACAAATTAAGCTCATTGTTTTAAGTTCCTCAGTAAACACGCTTCAGGTTTGCATTCTTGGAGTAGACACATAGGAATGATATTGTCAACAGGTCTGGTCATCCCAGCATTCCACAAATCAGTTTTGACTGGATTGCCGCTTGTCATAACAGGAGATAACAGGAAAATCCCCCTAAACATTCAAGAATACTAAGAATCCATTATTTTCAAAGACCAGGCAAATTTAATGGTTCCCTTGTCCCTCTAGACATTCAGAATCAAGAGACTAAACCTATCAGGAAGTGATCTGTCCATAACAATGGATTATTTTCAAGTTCCCCCATCCTGCCACATATCACTTTCTTCAGATCGAGAGCATGTGTTTGCTACATCTGTTGATAGATATTGAGGTCCATGGTTCCCATGAAATCATGAACTACTTCTAAGGGAGCATCAATGTATTCATGTGCTGAAGCCCATTGACACAGTCAGGGTTGGGGCACAAGCAATGTATCACAGGTCACATCAATTAATTCAGGTAGGGAGACAGTTGGGCAGCCATTCTTGCTGTTTTGCCACATTCTCACATTCCATCACACACTCACATTTTAGAGATTGGTGGATATGTTGTCTCAGCAGACAAGGTTGAACAGTATGTGTAGATTCTGGGACCAAACAGGGGCTGCACTGTTGTTGAAAATGGGTGGCCAGTGCTGTGATGAGATCTCTCCTGCACCATAGAGCTTTTTAGTCTTGCAGACCTTTCTGTAAGTGAATTTATGGTGGTGCAGTAGCAGCATTGCTGACAAGTGCAGTCAGTAGGAGCTTATGTGATACACCAGCCATATTTACAGTATTGCCCACAATTACAACAGGGAATGAATTCATAATAATAAATTGTTGTGATTTCCATATGGCTGCATATATATATACCTCTTGGACGTAGCTGGGTCAAAATGGTTCCCATTCCACTTTTGCCAGCCGGGTTTCAGTCAAGTGTGCCAGGCCAGCTTGTTCATTCATTATTTAATCCTGAACGATAATATTCTAGGTATTTTAAAAAAAATTTTTTATTGGTTTAATGAATACAAAAAAAACCCCACATTCTTAAAAGAAAAAGACAATAAAAAAACAAAGAAAAGAAAAAGAAGAAGAAAAAAGAAACAAGAGATGAAAAAATGCCAAGACTGTCACCACCCACGCACACAACAACAACATTTACATTCACAACAATAACATTAACATATACTTACGTGAAAGAGGAAAACATACTTATCTAAAGTCCCAATCATAGTTGTATATATGTAATATCATTTGGGACATACTAAAGTTATAAAGAAGAAAAGAGGGGGGGAAAGGCACTTAAAAGAATATTTACAAAGTACTAACAGATAACATTTAAGTTCCTACCTGACTTTTTCGTCAGTTGGTTATAAGTCCAGTTTTAATTCCACTCCTCATCCTAATACAAATACAGATATAGGTTATACATAATTATCAGTATTTAAACGTAGTTACTATAGCTACTTTTAACTCCCCTTACTATCTAAACCTTTCAAACTTTACATTTTATATATCAAAACCACTAACAATTAAGTCTCCCTTTTTATTTCTTACATAGTCCGTGAAAGGTTTGCATATCTTTAGAAAAGGTTCATTCGAGTTCTTTGTCAGTTATGTTGTTAATTTATCCATTTGTGCAAATTCTATTAATTTGTTTAGCCATTCACTCACTCTCAGAATTCCCTTGTGTTTCAAGTATTTTGCATATATAATGCTAGCTGCTGTTACCACCTTATCAAATTTCCATGATATTTTTCCTTATTGTCTGTCTTATCTATCATATTGAGAAGGAAGAGTTCTGGCCTGAATACGATTTCAATCTTTAAAATCTTTTGGATATATTTACAAATTGTTAACCAAAATTTCTTTACTTCCTGGCATTGCCACCACATGTGATAAAAGGAGCCTTCATGATGTTTACACTTCCAACACCAATTATTCTTATTTTTGTACATTTTAGCCAGTTTACTAGGGGTTAAATACCATTTGTATATCATTTTATATAAATTCTCCTTAAGGTCATTACATTTAGTGAATCTCAATGCTCTCCCCCGTATTTCTTCTCATTGACCTAATTCTACATTATACCCTATAGGTTGAGCCCAGTAAATCATATTTTCTTTTATTTGCTCCTCATCTGTGTTCATTTTTAGTAATAATAGCTTCTTCTTCGTGGTCTCTGTGCCTCACACATTAGAAGCTTTCGCGCCTGCGCGGTAGCGTTTGGAAACTTCTAGAGCTCATTCGCTTGGCGGGAACCCCTCCCCCATGCCGGTACTGCGCATGCTCCTCCCGCCGAGCAACGGTCTCCCCTCAGTTCTTTTTCGTCCGCCATCGCGTACGGGAGGTTCTTTAGCTTGTTCCTCGCTATTTCCTCTGCTTGGCTATTTTCCTCACGGTTTTTGAATACTTCGGACTGTTTCTTGACCTCTCTCTCGGACTTCCCTTCGGACTTGGTAAAAATTCGGACTCCTCTGCGTTTCTTCTAACTTCGTCGGTCGTCTTATGTCCGCGTTGTTTAAAAAGTGCATCTCGTGTGGGCGTAAAGTCGCTCTTTCCGACGGCCATAAGGAGTGCCTCTTTTGCTTGGGCGAGACCCACAACACCAGGACTTGCCCAAGCTGCCGAGAGTTTACTGCTGAAACTCTCCAGAACAGGTCTTCGAGGCTCAAATCTTTCTGTTGGGAGCAGTCTTTGAAGGCAATTGAGGAGACTTCCCAACCCAAGATGGCCGACAAGAAGACGACCGCACCATCGACGGTATCGGCAGCTGCCGTTCCATCTACTTCGTCGGCATCGGGCTCGGCGCCGGCGTCGAGAACGCCCATCGCAGCGTTACCGAGGATCCCGAAGTTGTCGGCGGCTGCCAAGTCAGCTAAAGGTTCCTCGACGACGAAGAAGGCTGAGGCTCCGGCCAAAGAGACGCCTCAGAAGAAACGCCCTGCTCCAGACGGAGACAAGGGAAAGGAGAAGGAGAAGGACAAGAAGAAGAAGAGGAATGAGAAGAAATGCTCCCCGGCTGGGGACGTTCACCCTCCCACTCCTCCTCCAACTCTTGAGCCTTCAAAAGGGCAAGGCGAGCCGGTCGATCTCTCGGACGACGAGATCGAAGATGCTCCCCAAGAGCACCCGGACTCGCTGGTGGAAGAACCTCCAACCCTGGTGGAGGAACAACACCACCGCCCTTCGAGCCGCCGCAGGTCGCCCATCCTGCAGCAGAGACCATCCCGGCAAGTCTCTGCTTCCCCGGAACGGCGCTCGATATCGGCTAGATCTCGGTCACGCTCTTCGGAGCTGCCGCAAAGATCGCCGCTTCCTCGGGAGACACAAGAGGAACAGCCTCGCTCTTCTGCCTCCAGGTACACCTCGGCGTCCTACGTGGCCAGGTACGCCAGGGAATCTGAGTGGAGAGAGCGTCCGGCGTCCTGCCGGTCACATTCTCCATCGTACCGGGATTGGTACCATCGTGACCCGAGACGCTGAGAGACCTTCCGGAGGTCCCGGTCACCTCAACGGCAACGTCGGTCCTGCTCCTGCTCACCAGAGAGAGGAACGTCGGTACCGTAGACACCGGAGCCGTTCGCCGCCCGACCACCACCGTTCTCTCAGCCGCTCCCCCTCGCCTCGATACCACAGAGCGAGGGAGCCTTCACCTCGATACCGTGCGGTATCGCCGCCGCCCAGGGTTACGTCTACAGCAACGCGCCCTGTGGAAACTGTGGTGACCAAGCAGGCGACGGCCACGACGGCCTGCCAAACAACACCTGTCACCACCAAGAAGATGAAGTCGGTGGTCGCTGCGCCTAAACGGGACGCCCCCACGGTCCCCGTTTCTGTCGCAGACTAGCCTAAAAAGGCACAGTTGGTGGCCACAACGAAGGAGCCAGAGCGGGAGCGGTGAGAGGACTCACCCAGCTCCAAGTCCTATGACCCCAGCGCTGAGTCCGACGTCTCAGAAGCGGCCTCACAGGAGTCCCCTCCTCTGGGATTCAGAGAACCGGTACCTGATTCAGCTCCGGAGGACGTGCAACAGTTCTCCGCGATGCTGCTTCGGATAGCCACTACACTTGGCCTCAAGATTGCCGACACAGAGCTGGAGGATGACGACCCGGTCTTCTCGATGGTCGAAGGAAGGCAACCTGCCACCGCCCCGTTGCCTCTCCTTCCTCGCATCGCTAAAGTCGTTAAGTCTGCGTGGGACAAGCCGGCTTCGGCACAGCCGATACCGCAGAGGCTAGAACATCTGTACAGGGTGCAGAAGGATAACGCCGGCTATCTCTTCAACCACCCTGTGCCAAACTCTGTGGTCGTCGAGTCGGCTCAGACGAAGGGGAGCGGCAGACAACATACCACCCCACCGGACAAAGAAGGCCGCAAGTTGGACGCCTGTGCCAGGAGGTTCTACTCCGCCTCCTCCCTCCACATACGGCTGTCCAACACGCAGGCTTGCCTCGCGGCATACCTGCGCAAGGTCCTCGATCGTCTCTCCCCGGCCATAGAATCGGTGCCGGAGGACATCCGCCAGGCTACTGCCGTGATTTTCAACGAGGCGGTAGCAATCTCCCGCCAGCAGATCGTCTCCTCTCGACACGCTGTGGAGATTGCATCGAGGGTCATGGCAGGATCCGTCGGCTTGCGCCGCCACGCCTGGCTGCGACCGGCGGACATTCAGGAGGACACTCGGAGGAGAATCGAGGACCTTCCTTTCGATGGCGAGGGCCTGTTAAACGCGTCGACCGACGAGGCCCTGGACAACCTGGTCAAGGCGAGGCTGACGGTGAAAAAGATCGGCCTTCACCCAGCCCCGCAGGCCCTCTACTTTCCGCCAGTCGTGGCGAAGGTCGTTGACCTCGTCCTTCCAGAGATCGGCCCAGTCTGGTTCCTTGAGGCCTTCTTCAGGGTCGTCCGCTCGACGCTCATTCAGGCGACGCCCCACCTCGTCAAAGAAGTCCTCCTCCGAGACAAAGTCCAGGTTTTGACCTGTTCAGCGGGCCGCCTCAACAACAACCTCTCTTCAGCCTTCCACCAGCCCTCGGAGACCGACTGACCCTAGCTCGACATCTATCGGAGTGGCAGCGTGTCACTACAGACTCTTGGGTCCTTTCCATCGTCCGTCTTGGCTACGCCATCGAGTTTCAAGATATTCCACCTTGAGGCATTTACTACTCCACTCCGTCGAGCTCAGTCCTCCTGGAAGAGATCCAGTCCCTCCTCGAGAAACGGGCAATCGAGCAGCTCCCGTCGAAAGCCAGCTCCACCGGCTTCTTCTCCCGGTACTTTACGGTACCGAAGGCCGACGGTTCCCTTCAACCAATCCTGGACCTCAGAGGGGTGAACAACTACATCAGCGCCAAGAAGTTCAAGATGGTCACACTACCGTCGATCTTGCCTTTTCTGCATCGAGGGGACTGGTTCGTCTCCATCAATCTCCGAGACGCCTACTTCCACATCGCCATTCGCCCGCAGCACAGACGATACCTCCGCTTCGCAGTCGACGACATCTGCTACCAGTACAAGGTGCTGCCGTTTGGACTCTCGACTGCCCCCAGGGTCTTTACCAAATGCATGGCCCCGGTGGTATCATTCCTGCGGACGAAGGGCGCTTCCGTCTACCCGTACCTAGACGATTGGCTGTTGGTGGCGTCCTGCAAACAAAGACTTTACCACGACGTCCACATGACTTTGACACTCCTTACCCGTCTCGGATTGCAGGTCAATCCAAAGAAGTCTCACCTCGAACCAGCGAGGACGTTGGACTTCATCGGTGCCACTCTGGACTCCATGTCTGCCAGGGCGTACCTGCCAGAGACTCAGGCGCAGACCTTGATCCAAGCCGCCGTTCATGCATACGCGGTGTCCACCTTGTCAGAGAGAAGGATCCAGCAACTGCTGGGCTACATGGCCTCGACAACAGCGGTCACGTGTCTCTCAAGACTCAGGGCAAGACCGCTTCAACAATGGTTCGTCCGCATATTCGACCCCCTTCGAGACGAACAGAGCATCCGACTGCAGTTGCCGGAGGAAGTCCGCTCATCCCTCCTATGGTGGCACTCCCGAGACAACCTGATGTCGGGGATGCCCTTCCAACAGCCAACACCAAAGGTGACGGTAACGACCGACGCCTCCCTCTACGGATGGGGTGCCCACCGCGGCGATCTCAAAGTCCGCGACAGATGGAGCGGCGACGAGACGGCTCTTCACATCAACGCCCTCGAGTTGCTGGCCATCTCGAAAGCACTGTGGGCGTTCCGCCACGTTGTCGCTGGGCGTACAGTCCTGATCCTGACAGACAACACCACTACCGTCTGTTATGTCAACAGACAAGGAGGGACTCACTCCACAACTCTGCTGAACATCGCCCTTGAGCTGTGGGACTGGTGTGTTCGCCTACAAGTACATCCCGTGGCTGTTCACCTGGCCGGGCAGGAGAACACCACAGCAGACATCCTCAGCAGGGACACCTCATCCCATCACGAATGGTCTCTCTCCGGAGAGGCATTCAGACTGATTCGAGACCGCGGGGGCGAACCATCGATCGACCTCTTCACGACCAGGGGAAACGCGAAGTGCAGCCGATTCTGTTCGAGAGCAGGCCACGATCGAGCCTCCGTCGGGGACGCCTTCCAGTTTCCATGGACCGGAGAACTCCTGTGCGTGTTCCCGCTGTTCCCGCTGCTTGGCCGGACGATATCGAAAATCCTCGCCGACCGAGCCGACGCGATCCTGGTGGCCCCGTACTGGCCGAGGAAGCACTGGTTCACACCCCTGTTATGAGCCGCGCGAGGCGACCTCCTCCAGCTACCACCGACACCGGGCTTGCTCTCCCACTCCAGCGACTGCGTCCTCCATCCGGACCTGCCACGCCTGGCCCTCCATGCCTGGAGGATATCGCACTAGACGATCCCATGCTCGGTAACGTCCTCATCGCGGCCAGGAAAGAATCCACCCGTCGCAACTACCAATACAAGTGGCGACGTTTCCTGGCCTTCGCTGAAGAGCGGCGTGAGCCGGTATCGCCCGCCAGCCTCTCCTCCGTCCTCCACTTCCTCCTTCACCTCCGACAGCAGGGCCTGGCTTTTCCGTCCTTGAAGGTGTACCTCTCCGCGATCGTGGCATACCAACCGCCACAATCCTCGGCATCGGTCTTCTTCAGAGACGATACCGTCAAACAGTTCCTGAAGGGATTACAACATCTCTACCCACCGGTATCGCCACCGCTACCGCCGTGGTCCCTGTCGTTGGTGCTATCGCAGCTTACGAAGCCGCCCTTTGAACCTATGGCGACCTCGGATGACAGGCTGCTCACCTTAAAGACTGCCTTTCTTGTGGCTTTTACCTCGGCAAGACGAGCGGGCGAGATAACAGCCCTTCGAGTAGATGAGCCCTTTCTCGTCTTTCATCGAGACAAGGTGGTCCTCAGACCTGACATCTCGTTCCTGCCAAAGGTGGTGTCCAGCTTCCATCTCAACCAGGACATCATCCTACCTGCCTTCTTCCCGGACCCGACGGCACCACTGGAGCGGTCCCTTCACTTCCTGGATGTGCGTCGGGCCCTGGCCTTCTACAAGGACAGAACTGCTCCCTTCCGACAGACTCCACATCTCTTCGTTTGCTACGGGCGTCGTCGGAAGGGCCACAAGGTGTCCACCCAGCGCTTCTCCAAGTGGGTGGTACAGACTATTCAGCTGGCGTATGAGCTCGCGAGGAAGCCTCCGCCAGCCCTTCTTCCAGCCCACTCCACCAGAGCTGTGGCGACTTCTGCAGCCCTCCTGCGAGGAGTAGACCTGCATGAACTCTGCCGTGTGGCGACCTGGTCCCAGCCATCGACCTTCGTTCGCCACTACAGGCTCGACTGCCGGTCGCGCAGAGATGCTCGGTTTGGACGTGAGGTGCTGGCTTCCGTGTTCTAGGACCTGACCCGCCATCCAACCAGTAAGCTACACAGTCTCCTAATGTGTGAGGCACAGAGACCACGAAGAAGAAGAACAGGTTGCTTACCTGTAACTGTGGTTCTTCGAGTGGTCATCTGTGCCCTCACACATACCCGCCCTTCCTTCCCCTCTTCTCAAGTCCCTGTAGGTTCTATGGCAGATGACAGAACTGAAGGGAGACCGTTGCTCGGTGGGAGGAGCATGCGCAGTACCGGCGTGGGGGAGGGGTTCCCGCCAAGCGAACGAGCTCTAGAAGTTTCCGAACGCTACCGCGCAGGCACGAAAGCTCCTAATGTGTGAGGGCACAGATGACCACTCAAAGAACCACAGTTACAGGTAAGCAACCTGTTCATTCTAGATATTAAGTCACCTGCCATCTCTACTAGAATAATCAGGAATCTCAAGTTTAGATGATATGCCAGAATAAGGAATAGCTGAAAGATGTTTTCCATTATCTAAAGCTAACCTGTTCTACCTCCACTGACAGATACATCCTCAATGAATTTCTCTGATTCTGTTTTAAAGATGTATCTGAATTGATGATCATCCCTATAGTACCCTGTAGATTCTCTGGATGACTTAGTGGCTTTAGTGCCATCAGCCATGTTGTCTTTCAGGGCTGGTTTCAGATTCTGAGTTGCTGTGATTCCCTTTGTTCCAGGAGAGTAGAAGGCATGATGCCATTCATGCTGTGATTAAAAAAGAAATGTATTTAAATTTCCTGTTTTGCTGCCTTAAAAAACCATGCAGTGAATGGTAGTTGCATGCAAGAGCAATTCTGTTGACTCTCATTTCATATCATTTGCTTTGTCTGAACCTGTCCTTTTTCTCTCTGCAGTATCTGTAAAATTTACTGTTCTTTTTTTGTATTGGCTACTGTAATGCTCTTGTAATTGGGTTTTCTGATTCTCCCTACATTTTTTTCTTTTTTACTTTTATATCTTAGTGTATTCCAGTTCCTTCTTGTTTTTAGCAATGTCACTCTCCCATCTTTGTCCCTTCACTAGCTTTTGCTGTTGTCTTGTTGTCACTTTAAATTTCACGTTACTGCCATGTTTTTTGTATTATGATTGTGTTCTGATTCTTTTTATTCTCAAGTCAGTATTTTGTATAAAACAGGGAACAAATCTAAGACTCAAGGTGTGTGTTTCCAGCCAGGCCCATGCGTGTTAACAGCAAAGCATAGTGTGGGATTGTATCTCTGCCACAATCTATTTTGGGGATTTAATGCAGAGGACTGTTGAATTAGGAATTGTTTGTTAATTAAAGCAGAGCTGTCTTTCTCAGGTTTGATTTGGGCTGTAACTGAAAGGCAGTTTCCCCCAAGAAACCAATGCTTCCTACTTCCCACATCTTCTGGAATGCACTACTTTAAATGTTTTGTTGTTTTTAACTACCATCAAGTCAACTTAGACTTATGGTGACCCTGTGGATGAAAAACCTCCGAGTCACCCTTTCATCAACAGCCCTGCTCAGGTTTTGGAGAGTCAGGGCTGTGGCTTCCTTGTTTGAGTCTCTCCATCTATAATGCAGTCTTAAGCTATTTCTGCACTACAGTGTTATAGTGCTATTATTCCACTTTCAACATTCTGTGGAATTCGGAGGTTTGTAGTTTGTTGAAGTCAAAGAGCTCTCTGGCTGAGAATTCTAAATGGCCCTCCCTAAACTGCAGACCTCAAGATTCCACAAAATGTTGAAAGTGGAATAACAACACTGTAACAGTGTAGTGCGAAAATGGCCTTTCTCTTTTCCTACTGCCTTCTGCCTTTCCAAACGTTATTGTCTTTTCTACTTAGCCATGTGAAATGTGCAAATTATGACAGTTTCAGTTTAGTCATCTTGGCTTGTTTGCTCTAGGACCCACTCATTTGTCTTTTCAGTAGTCTAAAGTATCCATAGGACACTTTTCCAGTGCCACATCCTGGATTAATTGATTTTTTTTCCTATCAGCTTTCTTCACTCTCCAGCATTCAAAACCATATATATAGAAATTGGAAATAGAATGGCATGGAAGATCCTAACTTTAATATTCATTTATATATTTTGACAGTTCAAGATCTTGTCTCATTTCTTCATAGCTGCCCTTCCAAGTCCTAGTCTTCTGATTTCTTGACTGCAGTCTCTATTCTGATTAAAGACTGAGCCAAGGTATGGAAAATCTTGAACTATTTCAATGCCTTAATCATTTACTTTAAAGTTATGTAAATCATCTGTGGTTGTTATTTTTTTCTTAATATTCATTTGCAAATACATGTGAAAGCAAAATAACACACTACAAGACATACTCTCTCTCTCTCCCCTTTCTCTCTCTCTGTCTCACTCACACACAAACACAAATACAGTAAAATGAACAAAAGCTTACCTTTAATATACGAAGTACCTTAAGAATCCATAGTTTTTCATGGTTTACATAATCAAAGCTTTGCTATAATCTATAAAGCACAGACTGATTTTTTTTCTGAAATTCTTAGATGCACATCATTATCCAGTATATGTTTACAATATGATCCCTAGTGCCTCTTCCTTTTCTGAATTTTATACATCATTTTGCTTGTATGGGAGATCCTGTTATTACTGCAATCCCTGTTGTCCCGTTTCTTGGAGGTTGGAATGTGTATTGAATATTTCTAATCTCTAGGCCATTATTTTGTTCTCCATATTTATTGACAGATTTTTAGATAGAACCAGAGTATATTCTGTCTCTGTAGCTACTTCTCCCAGCTGCCCTGAATAGTTTCCCTTTCACTTTCCAAGATCATCTTCAAGTGGTTCTTTCTTGAATAAATCTGTCATCTTTTTGTCTCTTTTATACAGTTCCTCAGTATATTGCTTCCATTGTCTTTTTATTTCTGCTTGATTATATCATATGTTCTTCTTCATGGTCTCCGTGCCTCACACATTGGGATCTTCGCGCATGTGTGGTAGCTTTCAGAAAGTTCTAGAGCTGAGCAGCTTGGCGGGAACCCCTCCCCCTGCTCGTACTGCGCATGTTCAACCCGCCAAGCTAACAGTCCCTCTTCAGTTTTTTTTCGTCCGCCAGCGTGTTCACAGTGAACGGAAGGTTCTCCTACTTGAGCAGCTTCTTCTTTGTGCTTTTCATCTTCGTTCATTCATCTTCAGACTTTTTTTTTTTTTCCTTCTTCGTGGTCTCTGTGCCTTCATACACTAGGAGCTTTAGCGCCTGCGCGGTAGCGTTGGAAACTTCTAGAGCTTGTTCGCTTGGCGGGAACCCCTCCCCCACGCCGGTACTGCGCATGCTCCTCCCGCCGAGCAACGGTCTCTCCTCAGTTCTTTCTCGTCCGCCGCCGCGTACGGAAGGTTCTTTAGTTTGTTCCTCTCACGTCGTGCTTGGCTTGCTGTTTTTCACGGTTTTACGGACTTTCGGACTGTCTTTGACCTCTCTTCGGACTCCCCCTTCGGTTTTCATCTTTTTGGATTTCGGAGTTTGGCGTTTTCTTCGTCTTATGTCCGCGCTCTTTAAGAAGTGCGTGTCCTGCGGCCGCAAGGTTGCCCTCAACGACGGCCATAAGGAGTGTCTCTTCTGTTTGGGCGAGTCCCACAACATCCGGACTTGCCCAATTTGCAGGGATTTTACTCCCCAAACTCTTCGCAACCGCTCCGCGAGACTCAAATCTTATTGTTGGGAACAGTCTCTGCGGGCGATGAGCGAACCTCCACTTCCAAGATGGCCGACAAGAAGACGACCACGCCATCGACGGTATCGGCGGCTGCCGTTCCGTCCACCTCGTCGGTATCGGGCTCGGTACCGGCGAAAACGCCGATCTCGGCGTTACCGAGGATCCCGAAGCTGTCGGCGGCTGCCAAGTCAGCGAAAGGATCCTCGACGGCGAGGAAGGCTGAGGCTCCCCTTACGGAGACGCCTGCAAAAAAGCGCCCTGCTCCGGACGGAGGCAAGGGCAAGGAGAAGGAGAAGAAGAAGAAGAAGAAGGAAAAGAAGCGCTCCCCGGCTGGGGACGCTCAACCTCCTACTCCTCCTCCTACTCAGCAGCCTTCCAAAGGGCGAGGCGAGTCCGTCGACCTCTCGGAGGATGAGATCGAGGACGTTCCCCAACAGCGTCCGGACTCGCCTGTGGCAGACCCTCCAACCCTGGTGGAGGAGCGCCACCGCCCTCTTTGCCGTCGCAGGTCGGCCGACCTGCAGCAGAGAGAGCCCTCTGCTTCTCCGGAGCGGCGTTCGACCTCCTTCAGGTCCCGGTCCCGCTCTTCCGAGCGTCCGGTGGCCTCGCCGCCTCCGAGGGAGACAGAGGAACAACCTCGCTCGTCTGCCTCCAGATACACCTCGGCGTCCTACGTGGCCAGGTACGCGAGGGAGTCGAATGGAGAGAGCGCCCGGCCTCCTATCGGTCGCATTCGCCATCGTACCGGGATCGGTACCATCGTGGCCCGAGTCGCTGGGAGACCTTCCGGAGGTCCCGGTCACCTCGTCGACAGCGCGAATCGCGCTCGCCTAGAGGGGACGAGGCTCGGTACCGTCAACGCCGAAGCCGATCTCCGTCGGACCGCCGCTCCTTCAGCCGCTCTCCCTCCCCTCGATATCATAGGGCGAGGGAGCCTTCACCACGGTATCGGGCGATATCGCCACCTCCTAGGGTCACGGCAACGGCGACGCGCCCTACGGAGTCGGTGGTGACTGAGCGGGCTACGACGACGTCAGCCTGCCAGACTACCCCGGTCACCACCAAGAGGGTGAAGTCAGTGGTCAGCCATCCCAAGCGGGACGCTGCTGCTACCACCGCCCCGGCTGCGGAGAAGCCTAGGAAGGCAACACCTGCGGCGACTACGAAGGAGCCGGAGAGCGAGCGGCGAGAGGACTCACCGAGCTCGGAGTCGTACGACTCGAGTGCGGAGTCTGAGGTGTCTGAGGCGGCCTCCCAGGAGTCTCCTCCGTTGGGATTCGGGGACCCGATCCCAGATTCTGCTCCAGAGGACGTCCACCAGTTCTCTGCGATGCTGCTCCGCATGGCCACTACCCTCGGCCTTAAGATCGCCGATGCGGAGCCGGAGGATGACGATCCAGCCTTCTCCGTTTTCGAGGAGAAGCGACCTTCCACGGCCCCGCTGCCTCTTCTGCCCCGGGTATCCAGACTGGTGAAGGCCGCCTGGGATAGACCGGCCTCGGCTCAGCCGATACCGCAGCGGTTAGAACACCTCTACAGGGTGCAGAAGGATAACGCCGGTTATCTATTTAATCACCCTGCACCGAACTCTGTGGTCGTCGAGTCCGCGCAGACGAAGGGCTCCGGCAGGCAACACACCACCCCGCCGGACGAAGAGGGCAGGAAGTTGGACGCCTACGCAAGGAGGTTCTATTCGGCTGCCTCCTTGCAGATCAGGCTGTCCAACACTCAGGCTTGCCTCGCGGCATACCTGAAGAAAGTGCTCGATCGCCTGCAACCAGCGATGGAAGCGGTACCGGAGGACATCCGCCAAGCCTCCTCCGTGATCTTCAATGAGGCTATCTCCATCGCTCGGCACCAGATGGCCTCCTCCCGGCACGCAGTGGAGATCGCCTCCCGGGTCATGGCGGGATCCGTCGGCCTCCGCCGCCATGCTTGGCTTCGACCGGCCGACATCCAGGAGGACACCAGAAGGAGGATTGAAGATCTCCCCTTCGACGGTGAAGGCCTATTCAATTCGTCCACAGACGAAGCTTTGGACAATCTCGTCAAGGCGAGACTGACCGCAAAAAAGATCGGGCTGCAGCCGGCCACGCAGACCCGCAGGGCCTCCACCTTCCGACCATCCTGGCGACGATCTTCCACCTCGTCGTTCCAGCGTTCGGCCCAGTCTGGACAGTCGAGACCGTCCTCCGGCTCATCGGCCAGACGCACGATTAGGCGGCGCCCGCCTTCGTCGAAGAAGTCCTCCTCCGAGACAAAGTCTCGGTTTTGACGTGCCTGGCAGGACCCGCCAATACCCACTCTTCAGCCTACCATCAGCGCTCGGAGACCGACCGACTCTCGCTCGACACCTAGCGGACTGGCAGTATGTCACTACGGACTCTTGGGTGCTTTCCATCGTCCGTCTTGGCTACGCCATCGAGTTTCTCGATATTCCTCCTCGCGGCGTTTATTACTCCACGCCGTCGAGTCCGGCCCTCCTGGAAGAGATCCAATCCCTCCTCCAGAAAGGGGCGATCGAGCGGCTCCCGCAAGAGGCCAAGACCACCGGCTTCTTCTCCAGGTACTTCACGGTACCGAAAGCCGACGGTACCCTCCGGCCGATCCTAGACCTCAGAGGGGTGAACTACTACATCCGCCCCAAAAGGTTCAAGATGGTCACGATACCGTCGATCCTACCCTTCCTACATCGAGGGGCTGGTTCGCCTCCATCGATCTCCGAGACGCATACTTCCATATCGCCATTCGCCCGCAGCACAGACGGTACCTCCGCTTCGCAGTCGACGACACCTGTTACCAGTACAAGGTGCTGCCGTTCGGACTCTGGGACTCCCCAAGGGTCTTCACCAAGTGCATGGCCCCGGTGGTATCCTACCTGCGGACGAAGGGCGCTTCCGTCCTTCCCCTACCTCGACGATTGGCTGTTGGTGGCGTCCTGCAAACAGAGACTTACCACGACGTCCACATGACGTTGTCACTCCTGACCCGCCTTGGTCTACGAGTGAATCCGAAGAAGTCCCACCTCGAGCCGGCGAGGATCTTGGACTTCATCGGGGCGACGCTCGACTCGACCTCCGCCAGGGCGTACCTACCAGAGTCTCGAGCACAAACCTTGATCCGGGCCGCCGCTCACGCTCGTACGGCCCCGACGTTATCTGCGAGAAGCGTCCAGCAGCTCTTGGGCTACATGGCTGCGACGACCGCTGTGACATATCTCGCCAGGCTAGAGCAAGACCTCTTCAACACTGGTTCGTCCGCATATTCGACCCCCTGCGAGACGAACAGACACTCCGACTGCAGCTGCCGGGAGACGTCCGCTCATCCCTCCGATGGTGGCAGTCGCGACGCAATCTCATGTCGGGGATGCCTTTCCAACAGCCGACACCGAAGGTGACGGTAACGACCGACGCCTCCCTGTATGGATGGGGTGCCCACTGCGGCGATCTCAGAGTCCGCGACAGATGGACCGACGACGAGACCGCTCTCCATATCAACGCGCTGGAGCTGCTTGCCGTCTGGAAAGCCCTACGGGCGTTCCGCCATGCCGTGGCGGGGCGCACGGTCCTGATTCTGACGGACAACACCACCGCCGTCTGCTACATCAACAGACAAGGTGGGACTATTCCACGACCCTGCTCGACATCGCGCTCGGCCTGTGGGAATGGTGCATTCGCCTGCACACGCATCCCGTGGCGGTTCACCTGGCCGGGCAGGAGAACACCACGGCAGACGCCCTCAGCAGGGACACCTCATCCCATCACGAATGGTCTCTCTCCGGAGAGGCGTTAGACTGATTGGGACCGCTGGGGCGAACCATCGATCGACCTCTTCGCGACCAGGGAAAACGCGAAGTGTCGCCGATTTGTTCCAGAGCGGGCCACGATCGTGCCTCCATCGGGGACGCTTCCAGTTTCCGTGGACCGGGGAACTCCTCTACGCGTTCCCGCCGTTCCCGCTGCTCGGCCGGACGATATCGAAGATCCTCGCCGACCGGGGCCGACGCGATCCTGGTAGCCCCGTACTGGCCGAGGCAACATTGGTTCGCACCCCTGCTACAAGCCGCGCGAGACGACCTGCTCCGGTTCCACCGACACCGGACCTGCTCTCCCACTCCGGCGGCCGAGTCCTCCATCCGGACCTGCCACGCCTGGCCCTCCATGCCTGGAGGATATCGCACTAGACGATCCCGTGCTCGGTACCGTCCTCGTCGCGGCCAGGAAGGAATCCACCCGTCGCAACTATCAATACAAGTGGCGACGCTTCCTGACCTTCGCTAACGAGAGGAGTGAGCCGGTATCGCCCGCGGGGCTCTCGACCGTCCTGCACTTCCTCCTGCACCTCCGGCAACAGGGCCTGGCGTTTCCATCCCTGAAGGTGTATCTCTCCGCGATCGTGGCATACCAACCGCCACGATCTGCTGCCTCGGCCTTCTTCAGGAACGATACCGTTAAGCGGTTCCTGAAAGGACTTCATCATCTCTACCCGCCGGTATCGCCGCCGCTACCGCCGTGGTCCCTCTCGCTGGTGCTCTCGCAGCTGACGAAGCCGCCCTTCGAGCCGATGGCGACCTCGGATGACAGGCTCCTGACAATGAAAACTGCCTTCCTGGTAGCGGTGACCTCAGCGAGGCGAGCGGGTGAGATCACAGCTCTTCGTTCCGATGAGCCCTTCACGGTCTTCCACAGGGACAAGGTGGTCCTGAGACCTGACATCTCGTTCCTGCCAAAGGTGGTGTCCAGTTTCCATCTCAACCAGGACATCATCCTGCCTGCCTTCTTCCCGAACCCGACGACACCGTTGGAGCGGTCCCTCCACTCCCTGGACGTGCGTCGGGCATTGGCTTTCTACAAGGACAGGACTGCTTCCTTCCGACAGACGCCGCATCTCTTTGTTTGCTATGGGCGACGTCGGAAGGGCCTAAAAGTGTCCACCCAGCGCTTCTCCAAGTGGGTGGTGAGGACTATTGAACTGGCGTATGAGCTCGCGAGGAAGCCTCCGCCAGTCCTGCTTCGAGCCCACTCCACCAGAGCTGTGGCTACTTCTGCGGCCCTCCTGCGAGGAGTTGACCTGCATGAACTCTGCCGTGTGGCGACCTGGTCCCAACCATCGACCTTCGTGCGCCACTACAGGCTCGACTGCCGGTCGCGCAGAGATGCCCGGTTTGGACGTGAGGTGTTGGCTTCCGTGCTGTAGGACCTGACCCGCCGTCCGACCGGTAAGCTACACAGTCTCCTAGTGTATGAAGGCACAGAGACCACGAAGAAGAAGAACAGGTTGCTTCCTGTAACTGTGGTTCTTCGAGTGGTCATCTGTGCCATAGTCACACCCGCCCTTTCCCCCCCTCTTTCTCAGGTCCCTGTAGGTTCTACGGCGGACGACAGAACTGAGGAGAGACCGTTGCTCGGCGGGAGGAGCATGCGCAGTACCGGCGTGGGGGAGGGGTTCCCGCCAAGCGAACAAGCTCTAGAAGTTTCCGAACGCTACCGCGCAGGCGCTAAAGCTCCTAGTGTATGATGGCACAGATGACCACTCGAAGAACCACAGTTACAGGTAAGCAACCTGTTCTTCCATTGTCTTTTTATTTCTGGTTGATTATATCATATGTTCTTCTTCATGGTCTCCGTGCCTCACACATTGGGATCTTCGCGCATGTGTGGTAGCGTTCAGAAGGCCCAGAGCTGGGAGCTTGGCGGGAGCCCCTCCCCCTGCTCGTACTGCGCATGTTCAACCCGCCAAGCTAACAGTCCCTCTTCAGTTTTCTTTCGTCCGCCAGCGTGTTCACAGTGAACGGAAGGTTCTCCTACTTGAGCAGCTTCTTCTTTGTGCTTTTCATCTTTGTTCATTCATCTTCAGACTTTTTTTGTGAGAATCCCTCTCTTCATTCTTATGTCTTCGTTGTTTAAACTCTGTGTCTTGTGTGGTCGAAAAGTCGCCCTTTCTGATGGGCACTCCAAGTGCCTCTTCTTCCTCGGAGAGGCCCACAACGTGCGGGCCTGCTCCGTTTGTAGGGAATTTATGGCACAAACCCTGTGAAATAGGTCTTCAAGGTTGAAGTCCCACTGTTGGGAGCAAGCCTTAAAAATTAAGGAGCAGGCGGCTGAGAACACTGCCCTCTTTACTTCCATGGCTTCGCGTTCCTCCGCTGTTACGCGACCCGCGACCACACCCTCGTCGGTATCGATGGCTGTGATACCGACTTCAACGGTACCGGGCTCGGTACCGTCCTCAACGTCTTTGCCTCCGGTTTCTTCTTTACATTCTTTACACCCATCGGTAAAGAAGAAGAAGGATAAACACCGGTCATCTTCACCATCTACTCAGTCATCTTGTCTCCCAACACCACCGCCGACCCAGCCTATGATGGCTACGATCGAGGAGGTGGACGCCTTGAATATTTCTGCGGAGCCCAGCAACACCCACCTTCCAGTGGTGCTCCTACTGACGACCTTGGAGCAGCCTCCGGTTCAATCGGATCTGCCAGCGCTAGCTGCATCGGCCTTACTGCACAGTCAACCCAAACATGGGCTGGACCATCCAGATCATGGCAACTTTTGGACGAGGCTCGACTCACCGGCCTTGGAGGAGCCTCCAGCTCGATCAGATCCGCCTGTGCTGGCCACATCGGCCTTGCCGCATGGTCAACCCGAACAGGAGCTGGACCATCCGGAACCTTCCTGCCCAGACTTGGATACTCCACAGGCTCTGTCTCAGCAGAGGGCAATTTCCCATGACCACATCCATCATAGTTTAACGTGCTCTCCGAGCCTTGCAGGCAGGCAGTGATCCCCGCGGCAGCGGAGGCCACCCCTGATCATGGCAGGTCTCGGATGAGGCTTGACTCACTGTTCTCATCAGCCTCGTACATTGCTTGCTATGGCCACGAGCAAGTATGGCGGGAGCAGCTGGGATCATACTACTTGTGCTCCCCTGCATATAGAGACCGGTATCATGCTGACATCCATCACTGGTTGCCATACTGCCATCGGTCTCGGTCTCCATCCTCAGTGCCCCGGTACCACCTGAAGTCTCCATACTGAAGGTCTCTACCCCGGTCGAGATCACAGTCTCCATATTATGACCGTCGATCCAAGGACCGTTTGCCGCACCACTGGCTGGTACCACCACCTCCTCAAGCTTCGGCAACTATTTCTGGCCTGACTACTGAGGCCCATCCTGTGCCCCAATAGCCATCGACAGCTCCAATCTCGACCCAGTCGATTGTGCGCCCAATTCCAGCTGTTCTGCCGGTACTGTCCTCAATGACGCCACCTCCGGTCACGCTACCAGCAGTACCGTCTGCAGTACCATCCTCTGCATCTGCTCCACCTCTGCAGGCTGCAGCATTGCCAGCTCTGCCTCGTGACCACAAGCCTCCTTCACATTCCTCCCAGTCCTACAAGCCAGACTAGGATTCTGGTGACTCCACGCCTTAGTCGCACTCGTCTCTGCCGTTGGCCTTTGGAGAGCCGACCCCAGACTCGGCACCTGGGGATGTCAAGCAATTCTCGAACATTCTCCTATGAATGGCCAATGCCCTCGGCCTCGATGTCTCGAAACCGGCTCCGACAGTGCAGGACCTGGTTTTCCATTGTGTGGACACTTGTCCACCATCGGCGGCACCTATACTGCTCCTGCCTGTTCTGCAGGAGGTATTGAAACATCCTTGAGCCCAACCAGCCTCTCTACAGCGAATCCTTCATCTGGAGCACCTTTACAAGATCCAAAAGACGGATGTTGATTTTCTCTTTAACCACCTGGTGCCAAATTCCACAGTGGTCAAATTGTCCCAGACGAAAGGTGGTAAGAGGGCTCATACCACTCCACCTGACCGAGAAGGTTGCAGGTTAGATTCGTTTGGAAGACGTTTCTATTCTGCATCTTCATTCATCGCGAGGACCTCGAACACTCGGGCTTGCCTCACTGCCTACCAGTGGTAGATTTGGGACAGGTTCTGTCCCTTGCTGGCCCATCTCCCACATGATCTTAGGACAAGTGCTATCCATTTCTATAACGAATCAGTGGCCTTGTCCAACCAGTAAATCCTGTCTTCCTGGCACGTGGTTGAGAGAGCAGCCCAGGTGATGGTCGACGCGGTCGCCCTTCGGCGATTTGCTTGGTTGCGGTCCGCGGGGCTCCAAGAGGACAGCAGGAAGTGCATCGAAGATTTACCCTTCGAGGGACAGGACCTGTTCCATGCAACTACAGACAACACCATGGATCATCTCATCAAGGCGTGTCTTATGGCCAAGAGGATGCGGATCCATCAAACACGGCAGTCCTGTTGCAGTTTCACTTCCTGCTCTTTTTGGCATCAGTCGACCTCTTCTTAACCATCCCAATCACCACGCCGAACATCAGTTTGGTCCTCGCTGCCATCTTCGACGCCCAGGACCTTGTCAAGGCGGCAACTGTCGTCAATGAATTCTCCCTCCATGGTGAAGTCACGGTTCTGACTTCTGCCGTAGGTCGCCACCACATTCACTGTTCTGCCTGCGTACTGGCTTGCTGACCGCTCGGGTCTGACCCGCCATCTCGATGAAAGGCGTCATATCACTATGGACCCTTGGGCTCTTTCCATTGTCCATCTTGGTTACGCCATCGAATTTCAAAGTATACCACTTCGAGGCGTCTCCCATTCCACCCCGGACAACCCGGCTTTGCTAAAGGGGATACAGTCCTTGCTGCAGAAAGTGGCCATAGGACAGGTTCCGTCCTCGGCCAGTACCATCGGCTTCTTTTCCCCGGTACTTCACGGCACCGAAATGGGATGGTACCTTGTGACCGATCCTGGAAGCAGAAACTGTACGAGGACATTCACCTTACACTGCCTCTTTTTTCCGACCTCGACCTCTAGGTGGGTCCCAAGAGGTCTCACCTCAAGCCAACCCGTGTTCTGGACTTTACTCTCGACTCTGTCGCTGGCAAGGCCTTCCTTCCAGTGAAACGGGCCTACACTCTGCACCAGGCTGTTACTGCTACAAGTGGTAGAGGTTCTTGGCCCTCGCTGATGCCCCTCATGAACCCGCATTGCCTATCGCCCTACCTACGATGCTGCATTTCCTTCTGCACCTTTGGGAACAGGGGCTTGGCCTTTTCATTTCTCAGGGTCTATCTCTCGGTTACCGTGGCCTACCAGCCGCATGGTACGGTGTTGCTACCCCCAAACAAATCTTGAAAAGACTGCAACACCTTCATCCTCCAGTAACTTCACCGCTTCCGCCTTGGTCTCTGTCGTTGGTGCTCTCACAGCTGACGCGACCACCCCCTTGAGCCTATGGCTACTTCTGATGACAGGCTCCTGACCATGAAGACGGCCTTCCTTGTTGCTGTCACTTTAGCAAGTGAGCTTGCCGCGCTGCAGTCGGATGAGCCCTTCCTTGTCTTCCACCGAGACAAGGTGGTCCTGCGTCCAGACATCCCTTTCCTGCCTAACGTTGTCCACAATTTCCATCTCAACCAGGATGTCATCCTTCCCACCTCCGATCTGGACCTGCCTACGCCTCTGGAGTGATCTCTCCATTCGCTCGACACTCAGTGAGCTCTGGCCTTCCACATCCAACGGACTTCGTCCTTTCGTCAGACTTCCCACCTGTTCTTCTGTTATGGTGGTTGTCGGAAGGGCCATAAAGGTGTCCACCCAGTGATTTCCAAGTGGGTGGCTCACGCCATTCTTCTGGCATATGAACTGGCTAAACAGCCTGTGCCACCCCTGTTGCGTGCGCACTCCACTAGGGCTGTGGCATCTTCAGCAGCTCTGCTTCGTGGGGTTGATCTACAAGAGCTTTGTTGTGTGGCTGCCTGGTCACGACCCCTGACCTTTGGGCACCACTACCATCTGGACTGCCGGGCACGACGGGATGCCCGCTTCAGCTGTGCGGTGTTGTCTTCCGTTCTCTAGGACCTGGCCCACTGTCCATTGGTAAAGCTACACAATCTCCCAATGTGTGAGGCACAGAGACAACGAAAAAGAAGAACAGATTGCTTACCTGTAACTATGGTTCTTCGAGTGGTCATCTGTGCCTCACACACACACGCCCAGCCTTCCCCTCTTCAGGTCCTGCTTCAGTGGACTTCAAAACTGAGGAGGGACCATTAGCTTGGCAGGTTTAGCATGCTCAGTATGAGCAGGGGGAGGGGTTCCCACCAAGCTGCTCAGCTCTAGAACTTTCCGAGCACTACCATGCATGTGCCAAGATCCCAATGTGTGAGGCACAGATGACCACTCGAAGAACCACAGTTACAGGTAAGCAACCTGTTCTTCCCCTGCTGGTTGTAAAGTATCCTCACTCTTGGTTCAGATTTCCCTCTGACTTCTCAGATCTTGTTAAAGAGGTCTCTTGTTCTTCCTTTTTCTTTGTCATTTTCTGTTTCCCTGCTGTGATTATTATGGTAATTCTCTTTGTCCTTATGTACAAGTCACTGAACAGTTGCATTTAGATTATGATTAACAAGAAATCCTGTTTCAACATGTGGTCAGTTCCTATCTGGACTCCAGCACAGAATCTTTCAGTTTCTTCTTCTGTCTCTATAACTGGAGTATAAATATGAGTGATGGTTTCATCAATAAGTTTTCCATGAGGTCTTACTGCTATGATCCGGCCAGACTTTGCAGTATATCCTTTGACTACTTTTGCTGCATAGATCTCTTCTCACTTCATAGATTTTCATTTTCTGAGTAAAACATTGTATTTATCTGATTCAAAATGTCTCATTCCTGTCCACCTTAGCTTGCTCATATCAAGTACTGCAATGTTTATCCATTGTATTTCTAGCTTCCCCTGATTCATGCTTCTCACATTCTATGTTCCTATAGCATGTATTGTGCAGCTTAAGATTTTCCTTTCACCTCTGAACACATCAACAGCTGAATGTCTTTTTGGTTTGAGTCCAGTTGCACTGTTAAACCACAGTGTTACTCATAATTGTGCTCTGCTCTTCTCCAGTAGTACATTGAGTGACTTCTTACCCGGGAGTCTCATCTTCTGGCACTATCTCTTGTTTCATTTTGGATTGTTTCATCATAGGATTTTCGTGGTAAAAGAGCTTACTGCCTCCTTCTGTGCAGTATTAACAAGTGTTAAGTGTGGTGTCACTGAGGTTGTCTCTTGAGAGATTCTCCAACAGTGTTACCTTCCACTATGGCTGCTACCAAGTAGCTGTTTCACACTGACATGGGAGACCCTACCAGCAGCATTGGTACCATCAGCATAGGCTCTTGCCTCAGAGGAGCATGCAGTCTTACCACCATGGAATGGTGGTGCCATGGTGAGTTCTTAAAATTACGGGTAAACTGTTATATGTTTGAAGTCAACCCAATGTACTAAAGTAACATGAAGGTCATATATGTACATCATAATGAAGAATTCTGGCTTAACTTTCTCTGGGTTGCCAGCTTGCCATTTTGGAATTAAACAGTGAGACTGTAAAAACAGGCAGGAGGCCACATGTAAGATGTGCATGGCTTTGCCTAAATTACATTTATCAGTTTAAATTGTGCTGAAAAGAACTGACAGCCAATTGAAATGTTATAGGTTGAACTGATTTGGTCCCTAAAATACAATTTTGTGACAGATGAAGTTTTGGGGCATACTTTGAAGGACAGCCATGTGCTGAGTGCCTTAGAACATCCCAACCTTGATAACAGAGCGACATCTTCCCTCAGTCCCAGTTCTGTTTTACTAGGAATTGTTGCAGCTGATGCACTAGCTGAACCTAGGTAAAAATATTCCTAACTACCACCACAATAGCACTGCTTAGATCAAGAGGTACTCCAGAGTATGAAACTAATTTTTCAAAGGTAGTGGAATCCCATCCAGAGAAGTCTGATTCAGACAGACTTCTCTGGATGGGACAGACAACTGATCAAGCATACCTCCATCTTGTCTGGGTCTAGCTTCAATGTGTTTGCTTATGTGTAGACCATTATTGATTTCTGATCCCAGTGTGATAGTTCCATGGTCTCCCTGGCTTGAGATGTGATGGAAAGGACACATGAGAGTCGCACATCATCTGTTTGTTGTTTTGTCTGCCTTTCCTTATAGTTCCTGCATTCTGCCATGACTATGCTAGTGTAGTTAATATAGCATAGTGCACCAAAAGGGTTCCAACCAAGATATTCCAAATTTTGCCACTTGGCAGAGTAGGTGGTATCTCTTTTTGCTAGTTGTATGCATACAGATATTAACTGAAAGCTGTTACTAATGCTATAATGCATTTTCCTCATACCTCTCTGATTTTTTTAAACTCTTATTGATTGAAGATTCTATTGAAATATGTTTAGAACCCTGCTTTCTGTGGTAATCACAGAAGTCAGTGGGAAGACAAGAAAATTGTATTGGAAGAAATTGTGTGCATGTGTTTTGTGTTTCAGCATAGATTATCTCTGCCAAAATAACAGCTGTCATTTTGCACTTCTTTATATTAGTGGGTTGTAGCTTGCTGCACTATTACTATTACTACTAAAACTATCCTTTTTGACTTGGTTTGCTGTTGTACATTTTTTCTGTTTGTGACTAGAAGGGAGTTTAGGGGGTGTCATGATGTGGGAGCACTAATGTACTAGCAGTATCAAAACCTTATTGTTTAGCTTAAGCAGCGCAGAGTAGTGACCCTGCTCCAGTACAGTGTTAAAGCATGTGGACTTTAACATTCAATGACTTTGAAACTTGAGTTCTGCTTAGAATTTCATGTCATGTGCATCACAGGAGAAAAAGATGGAAAAATGTATACACCGAGCCTATAGGACTTCCTGCGGTGCTTATTAATCCTTTATGGATCATTTGAAATGTTTCTAGTTTATTTAAGCTTTGCTGCTTGTATCAGATTGTTCCTGCAAAAAAGAAAAAGTGATCATGCTTTGAATTTTTAAAAATGATCTCACTTTCAGGCAAAAGCACTTTTATGCTCCATTAGAGCTGAATTTGCCAAACTCTTTCATCGCATTAAAACAAGCTTTACTGGATAGATAAATGTGTTTTTCAAAGGCTGACTTGAACTTTACCAAACAGTATATTAAGATTTTGCTGCTTATAATATTTTTTGCTTGGCATATTTTTTGAAGTAAACACAAAGAATTAGAAATGCTTTATATTTGAAAGAACAATTTTAAACTTAACGCAGAAGGTTGTTATGAATTACAAATGTTTAATTAGTGTATTGAAACCTCACCTTAGTTCATGAAATTGAAGTTGTTTACAGAATTTGTGTTTTGCTAATCGTTTTACATCTGGTAGTACATTTATTTCTTAAATAAATTATGAGTTCCATTTCCTTGGCACTAGGTCAGGAGAATGAGCCTTCCAGGTAACTCATTTTACACCCTTATCTTAGACCATTAAAGTTAATGGGATCTTTGTCATTGCATTTTAGTGGACACTAGTCCAAGCCATTAGGGTCTTGTCCTGCAGTGAAATCTGCAATCAGGGTCCCCTGCTGTTACATCAAGTGTGAGTGACTGCCAAGCTCTACGCAGGCCCAGGGTTTTGTGTTGCTAGATCAACTGCATCAGTCATTTGTGCCGCCTCTGTAAATCTCATAATAGTGTTTGCATGTAATTGGTACTGCAAAATTCTGTATTTTTTTTTTGTTTGTTTTCAGTGACTCTAGACTAGTGTTCTGAGCACTAATCTGACATTGCCATCTTGCATAATTATAGGAAGCCCTTGTCTTTCGATACCCCATTATCTGACAACTCACTCTTTCAGTGGTTTCAAATTAAAGACAAGTTCCCTTAATTCGCCATGGGCTCCACTCTTTCATCAGTTCTTCTTGCCTATGGAAGCTTGCTTGGCACTGCTCATACATGTGTGCAGCTCCAAGTCCTGCCAACAGAAAGAGTGGATTCCCTGGTCAAATTGATGGAACTCATCTGTATTGTAAACATCAAAACAGTGGCATTTCATCAGTTTTTCTTGCCTGTGGAGACTTGCTTGCTTGGGACCACACATGCACTGCTTGCAAAGCTCAGATGGGGGAAAAGGTGTTAAGCCAGCTGAGAGACTTAGCAAACAGCACTTGTGTGCAGTCAGTCCAATACAAGCCTTCATAAGTCATTCATATTCTCTACAGTACTGGATTCTGCTTTTCAACCATTTGTGCTTTATGACAGTGCCTGGTCCCCAACCTGTCAGGTAAGTGGGGGCAGCCTGGAAACCCACAAACAGACATGGCAAAGAATTCTTGTAAACTGTACAACTCATTTTCTTTCCCAGTGTACTTTAAAATAAACCACAATGTCCATGCTTATCATTGAGTATGTGTAACAAGGTTCCTATTGAGGAATATTTGAAAAAGTCCAGTGCATTCCTGTGCGTATCTCGACATTGCACGTACAGGTTTCTCTCTGAATGGAGGCAGGGCCTCTATTTTTTTTCCATATTACTGAATGATATCCATTCACGGTCATTGGTGGTAAGATGTTAAGCATGTTCTCTGTACTGGGTACCCCCAGGATGGTTGGTACATATCTTTTACATAGGATCATGCTTATCTTTTTATCTATCATTTGGTGACTACTGATGAATGGAAGATAGTGAATTGATAGCAATTAGGGGAGACCAGAAATTGTTTGTTGCCACACCAAAATAAGATCCAAATTGGCTGTTTGCTGCAGTAAGATAAGTACTTAACAAAGATGAGGTATGTTTCAGTTACTGAATCAAAAAATATCTCTCTGTGACATATAGTGAGATAGTTTCTGAGTTTAACTAATTATATAGGACAAAATCATGAATGTTGATTTTAGTAACAGAAGATATGTACACTGCTTTAACTGATATTTTAGATTATATGACCTTACTGGCAAATTATATATAGGGAACTGGCAATAGGAAGAGACATTACATTATGATAAATGGGGAGATATTGCAGCACTTGTTAGAGGAACACATCTACTGGGGTTCTTGCTCAGAACCCTAGCCAGTCTGGAATCAGGGGCCTAGTAACATTATTTGGAGTTGACTGAAGGTAAGGAACTCTAGAGAATAGAGTTTGGTTTTTCCTTCTGTTCAAACTACCTGTATACTTTGGGGAGGAGAATTTTTCAGCCTCACAGCATGCATTTCCCAAGCCTACTCTCTTCCTTTAATGATAGCATAAGTAGGTGGAATTCAAAGAGCCTCGTTCCTATTTCCCTATTTTCTTTTTCTCCCAGCAAATATGCTTCATATTCCTTAGTCTAGGAAGGCCATTGAGCATAGATCCTTTACTGAACTTTTCTGCTGTTATTCTTTTTCCTTCTGGGTTGTAAAATAATACAATTCTATGCACATGGTGATTCCCCCCACCCACCATGGGCAGAAATCCCTTTTACTTTTTAGATAACCTTATTTTATTTTCTATGTGATATGCACAGGGTTCAATCAGTTTCTGGTTTAGAGGTGATGATGTTCTTTATTACTAATAGAAAAGTCCCTGTTTGTTTATTATAGGAAAAAAGTGTGAGGACAGCTTTGCATTTGACATGGAGCTTAACATAGATTAATGTTTCACAAATAGCTCCCATGGTAAAAGCACAAGGGGAGGTGGACATCTCCAACAGCACGGAGGTGGATACATGGTACATTGTTACTCCTTATAAGAAGTCCATCTCTGTCACCAAGCATGTTGGCAGACATCTCTGCACTTTGTTTATGTACACCAACAAATATCGTTGACATTTACCTCACAATGTCAAGTTTGAAGTGGTCCTCAATAAGGACATGTACAGGAAGATAAATACAGTAGAAACTGGGAAGCTGATTTAGAAAAAGTTGTAAAAGACAATGATGTTTAAAGAATTTTTATCTTTCCTTTCAGCTGGGAGGGCTTCCAGTATGTCTTACAGATTAATGAGGGCGAATACATGCCCTCAGGCTCACAGTCAAAGAGATGGAAAGGAAGAGGGAAAACAATATACTGTTAAAGCAACCAGATGGGATGGAAATAAGTTTTCACAGTAAAATAGCAAGTATTGATGGGCCTACAAGAAATAGACTGGTGACTTTCTTGAAAGTTGCTATAATATAACCTGAACTTGTTGATTTTATAGCTTAGTGTTTTGGTTCTCTAGGGTTCTGTTGGACCCTTTCAGTATCACATTACTCCACTGTGGAAGCCAAATGACCTCCCACTCTCAAACTAGATGGTCCTCATGCTCTTCTTTACTGGGAAATTAAATCTGGTCATAGTAATACTCTGTTCAGGTGCGCAGAGCAAAAGGAAACAGAAAACAGGGCTTGGAAAAGTTACAGTTCCCTGATTCGCCCCAGACAACATGGCCATTTGGCTTTGCTTTTTGCTAATTTTTCTGTAGCTCCAGCCAGCTAGAGATAAAATTCTCTGGTGGCCAAACCACTTCAAATACTTGGGCTGCATGATCAGGTGTCTGCTAGTGACATCAAGAATTTAGGGTTCAAAATCAAGTTTATTAGAGGCAGTTTTTCCTTCATCCTACAGTCTCAGATAATTTTTAAAAATTTCCTTGAGGCCTCTGGGATTGCTATATCTAGGCAGAATGTTAAGTTGATTCTGTCTCACTCAGTTTTCACGTCTTTGTCTGGAATTATATGAAGTTGGATGGAATAAAGTCATGTGTGACAGATATATCTATTTTGCCAGATATGTATGTAGCTGGAAAACTTGATAGTAATACATACAACTTCTGAGTGGTCATGTACTTACTAAACTGTATATAGGTGTCTTTTCGTGTCTTAGAGAAAGTTGTTCTCAAACAGAAGAAAGATACAGAAGGATGTCAAATTGTGTTTATGGATCGAATAATGTTGAAATTAGTGTAGCAATTCTTATCTATCTTATCTACATTTGTTAGAATGTAGTTTAGTCGTGTGTTAGTAAGGTCTCTATTTGTATGGGCAGGGGAGAAAATACATGAGGAGAACTTTACATAGTGGATCTCTTTGCTCCCATGCTTTTGTAGAGATATTGTGAAGATTTGGAATAATTTGCAATTACACAGTTCTTCCCTGTTCAGATCATCTCACTGAGGTTGAGTGGGGGAGCTAAATTAAGGGGGGAAATTAACTAAAGGCAGAGGAGTACCGCAGAAATCTCAGTTGGTTTCTGTATCTTCACTGTTCAAAGGATGTGACAGAGTGGAGGAATGCATGAGGAATGGAGAGTGAGTTTGGAAAGTTAGGTTGGGAGTGGAAGGGAGGGGCAACGGAAAGAAAATAAAAGACTTCCTTTGTTGCCCGACTTGTGAATCCAAGTTGTGCATAGTTATGATAGTGGCAGTTTCTTCTCAATGTTCTCTCACTGTTGAATTTCTTTTGGTGTTCTTGAGTACTTATCTGCTTATTTTATCACATGGAATTGTGCAGTGTGAACATAACAGTGAGTGAGCAATGTCATGCAGCAAATTAAGAGGCTTTTCTTGTCTAGCCTCTATGTATTGTACAAATTACAACTTATCTTTATTTCATTTATCTTCAGCATTACTCTGCACAGTTAGTTTGGCTGATCACTAGTGTCTTGTCTAAGACCACCAGATGAGCCCTCTAAGTAATTAGAAGTTTGAATCTTTGTTTGTCTTGTTCAGCCCTATCTTCCCAGTTCATCAAACTAAGTGTTAAATAGTACAGTAGGCCCTCCACATTCATGAGTATTGGGGCACAGAACCCTTGTGAAAGTCAAAAAATGCAAATAACTCATCCCCAGTGAGCAATCTCCCCTGCTCAATCTTTTTCTTAGTGCAGCCTGGGGAAAAAGCAGAAGAGTGCAGGGGAAAAACCTTCCTCCCTTCCAGTCTCCTGCCTGTTGCCTCCGTGTCCTGCCTTGTTTTTGCCTTGCTGCCTGGGGGACAAGTAGGAGGCTGAAAGAGAAGGGTTTTGTTCCCCTGCACTCTCCTGCCCACCACTCTCACCGCCTTTTTTTTCCACGCAGCCATGCAGGTGACAGACAAGAGAGTGCAGGTGAGCAAAGAACTTCCTCCCTGCACCCACCTGTTGGCCACTGCCAGCATGCCCATGTGGGTATCAGGCAGGGGAGTGTAGGGAAACTAAGACCTTCCTCCCTACACCCTCCTGCTGGCAGTGCAGAGTAGCAAAAATATTCCTCCCTCCAACCTCCTGCTGGACGAGCAACAGGCGGGACATTGCAGGGGAGTGAAGATCTTTTCCCCTCCTTGCAGTTGGGCAAAAGACCAGGGAGTGGGAGGGGGAGAATGGGGAGAAGGCAAACGAGCACCTCGCGAGTAGTCAAATTTGCGAAAGTCAAACTCATGAATGTGGGGGAAAACTATACATTCGTCTAGATGCAGTTGTTCATCCCAGCTAGAGCAGACCTGTTGTCTCAATTGAACTAATATAAGTGACTCAACAGGTTCACTTATTCAATGGGTCTATTCTAGTTGGGGCTAAGAATTAAATTTAGGCCACTCTGTCATGCCAGATCATTTTGCATACCAATATTAAGTCGAATATTATTTTATATGTGATTTATATTGCTGTTTAGCATCGATGCTCTCATAGTATTGAGGAGAAATGTGGGAATGCTGCATATATTGCACCCAAAATGATAATTACAGTGTGAGTAGAGACTTCCTATCACATGTTTTGGTATTTAACTTGTAAATTCATTTTAGCATGCACACTTACCTAATGCTGCCAATGCAAGAAGCAGCTTTCTGAAATGCTAAGTAGTTTGTGCTTAATTGTATGCAGTAGAACAGCTGCTAATACCAGAAAAATGCCGTCTCATCATTAGGCCTGTTGTGTCCAAAAAAAAGCAGACAAGACTGCTGTAGCTGCCCTGTCTGCTTTGGCACTTGTATTCTCCCTCACTCAGTTTTCAATATGTAATGAAGAGCTGGAGGACAATATTCTGTAATTAAGGATTCCATTAAGATGAAGAAAAGAGCAAATGGGGTTGGTTGGTTTTCCTAGCAGAAGAAAAAAATTGTCTGGGGTGGGGGATAGTGGTAGTAGTGTAGTGGGGGAGAGATGGGTGGAGAGACTAAGTCAGGGCTGTTTGTTGAATATACTGTTAAGGACTGTTACCATCCTAATTAATCAAGTTAGAAATTACAGCTGTAGTCGGTTTCCCCCCAATTCTTGTTATCAATTTTCTTCTCTTTTGAGACAAAGCAAATATAAATTTTGTGTTCATTTGTCATTCGTTCTTTGACTTCAGCATCTCTGAAAATAACAATGTAGCACAAAAGACCAGTATTTACCTAGTTGTAATGTGGGTTGCCATGGTGTTTTGCAAATTATTGCAATTATGTTCACCATGCGAGTCGCCCTTGGTAACTGGCGAAAAAACTGATAATCCTGTTTTGAACAAAAGGTCAAATTGCTGAATAGAAAGTCTTGATTAACTAAAAGATGTACAAAGTGGAATTATTTCCTACCATTCAGAAATAGTTCTTGATCGGGTTTGGGGGAGGGGGTGAGTAAGTACATCTGATTACTGAAGTACAAAGCATTGAAAGGATGTTGTCTTGAGCCTTTCATGTAGTCTTAATGGTGGCTTTTTTGTCAAATTTACCCATTTGCGGCATTGAAAGAGGCAGCTGCATTTAAGCTGGAGAGATGGTGCTTTTTCAAGAGTTTAGTGCATGGAAAGTTCTCAGCAGTATCTGCAGTTTACTATTAGTCTGTGGTCTATTAAAACTGATGTGCTGCATTTGAGCCCATTGCTCTCAGTGCTTGTGAAACCCTTCGACTGATGATCTAATAAAGTGCTCTTACTGGACAATCTCTGATCAGATACTTGAAAAAAAATCAAAAGTTTTTGAAGTGGAGACAAGAAGGGGGGAAAAAAGAGAGCATATAGTGAATGTTTGTCCTTGTAAACGTATTTCCCTTTAAAAGAAAGGAATACTTCTTAGCTGATGTTTGTTGTAATTTGGCAAAAATCTTTCATATATTCTCTGTCCCAGTTTTAACTATTTATTTAAAATACATATTTTTTTAAATAGGAGTGAGAATATTGTCAATCACCTGGAAGGTAATAGCTGAAACTTGGGAGAAGCTGTGTGAGAGCGAAATGAAAGCAAAATAACCCTTAGCAAGTTTGTGGGTTTACATTCTGCATCACCTAGCAACCCCTTGGCTCAGTCAGCTCACTTGTCTACCCTCAGTCTTGTTTACAGACTATTCAAACTGCCCTTCGAAACCATGAAAGATATTCAGTTTCATTAGTACCATTCTCAAAGAGAAAATAATTAAACTTAAATGAACAAACATTGCCTGGTAGTGCTTTTAAACTCTTTTTACTGGTTTTGAGATGACCACTGTTGAAACCTTCCTTTCAATGCCAGGTTGTTGTTTTTTTTTCATTTTCCATAAAACACAGCTTGAGTAATTCTGTGTTAACTTTAAAGTTCATTTTCCCCCTCTCCCATATTCAGATGTGTTGTGAAATATAAGCAATATGGCCCCCCAGTATCAACTAAGTTTTGATCTCTTCCTTCTTTATCTTGATGGTTATTATATACATTTTCTCTGCCACATAAGCTAGTTATTCATGTGCGAAATCAGAAAGAAATTGCACTTTGGCTTTCTGTTTATACATGTTTTTAAACAACCATTGAACTTATTTTATTAATACACTAGAGTTTCATGAAACATATGGAATTGTTTTATCTTAGCAAACATGGAACTGCATATGCCACAACATTTTTATTTATATTTTTTCTACTTTACTTTTATTTGTTAGATTCTCTTACATATACAGTACATGCCTGTCCTCTATGAATTCTTTGTATTTTGTTGACAGCTGACAGACAAAGCAAAATTATTCTTGAAGGAAGGTACTGTAGTTAGTTGTGACCTATTATAGCCTGAGAATGCTGCTTTGAGTAGGATGAATAGAAGGGTATTTTACAGAATAGACTTGAATATACTTCCTAAGATTTTAGCTGTCCATACAAAAATACATATATGTCCTCCATTCAGCTTTTTTTTTCTAATGTAATTTTCCATATATAGTCATTTTTAGTATATTTTCCCCAGTTGCTTGCATGGAGCCAAATTTAACTGCTTGGATATTGTCCTACAGTGGTAAAATAAAATTGCTGGTAATTGTTGGCTTTCTTTGTGCACAGTGTGGCAGGCTATGATGGCTTGTATTGCGTCCTTTTAATGTTCCTTAGATGCATCTTCTAGTGCTTAGACCCTGATTGCAAATTAAGGCAACTAGACCGAGTTATTGGTCCCAATGTGAAGCAGAGCAGAACACACTTGTTAATTTATTGCATAACACACAATTGCAAAGGTTGGAATGCAAACACTTGTCGTGCTATTACATCTGTTTAAATGAGGACCACTGTTTGCATCTAACCTATCATAAGTGTTTAGAGTGCTCTATTATCCTTTCAGCAAAGTGATGGCAGAGCCTAGTCTTTGCACAAATGAGAAGATCAATAAGTTTCAAATAACCTGTATGAAATGACATGTGACTGTACATCTTAAAAGATGTTTTAAAAAATCAATTTTAATAACATTTAAAACTCTTACATTGACCTACAATATAGCTTGCATTTCTGTCTTGTTGATAGCTTTGTTTAAAGTATATTAACACATATGATTGTTTGACTTTTGCATTGTGCTCTGTACTACTTCTCTGAAGTTTAACAGTTAACAGATATACTATATGTAAATGTTTGGAACATATAACTGAAAAATATCAATCACAAAGTTGATAGAACTTTTTCTGATCTAGGCATAGGAAAAATGTCCAGTTTGCCTAAAAACTTCATGTCATATGAAATTGTAAACATCAAAAGATAAGTTGTGATCAGAAAGTATTTCATCCAAGTTCTAAACTGCCATTTGGCAGTGAAGGAGCAATAATTCATATTATTATTAAGGGAAGTTGTTGAAGAAACCCATACATTTCATCATAGTTGCCCTGTCTGGGGACTTTTTGAGCCAGTAATACATTCAAAGTTGATGTAACTTTCAGCTGATTTTCCTAACCAAATCAGTACTAGGAATGCAGTGCTATATTTTTTTCTCTATTCTACTATGTTCTGTTTTTTTTGATTCTGGAATTAACTCTCTTCCATATATTTCAACATGAGTGATACAGTCCCATCTTGGGCCTCCTCTGGCTCACTTATTCCTTTAGAAGAGGTAAAAACAAGTAATCTACATTTAAAACAAAAGCCACAATGTCATGATTGTCTGGTGGCTATATTGTATTACTTCTGTGTGGAACGGGAGTAAAAAATACCATCAATGAGCCTCTAAACAATCAACAGACTTACTTTCTGGTATCCATACATGTTCAGCAACAGTTACAAATGTTAATTAAAAATCAGTTTGGTTGTCAAAAAAAAGTCATGGATCAAAGGCTGTGGTAGAAGCTTTCGAGGGCAGGTTTTAGTTAAATTTTGAAGCCACAGCTTTATTCCTTTTCAAACCTTTTCCTGCTTTGATTGCTACAGAATTTGAAGAGAGAATGACTCAAATACCAAAAAAACTGAAACAAACTCTATGAGTGTTACATCAATGCCACACCTTCCAGGTCACATTATTTTTAGGGCTCAACCAGTTTCATATTTTAAGTGATAATTTGAGGGCCAGTTTAAACATTTCATCTCTCATGCAAAGGTTGCTGAAAAGCACTTCCCACATCAGTGTGCTCCATGCAGCAGGCATAATTTTTAAAAGCCTCTTACCCCTGCAAAATTCACATTCCAGCATAGCTACCTCCAGGGAGATAGAGCACTAGTGCACAAACACTGCATGTATATGGGCCATTGCACAAGATAAGAGGCTTTTAAACATTATGACTGCTGTGTGGAGCCCAACACAGGTAGGTACTTCTTGGCAGTTTCCACATGGGGGCTGTACTATTTTAAAAATACTCTTAGAATAAAAATGTTCTAAATAAGTGCAACATATCCATCAATTATATTTTTCAGTATTAATGAAGCTGGAATGAAAATGTTAACTGTGTAGATTGTATCAGTTGCAACAACATCCAGTTCTTCTTCGTGGTCTCTGTGCCTTCATACACTAGGAGCTTTACGCCTCGCGGTAGCTTTCGGAAATTTCTAAGCTTGTCGTTTGGCGGGAACCCCTCCCCCACGCCGGTATGCGCATGCTCCTCCAGCCGAGCAACGGTCTCTCCTCAGTTCTTTCTCGTCCGCCGCCGCGTACGGAAGGTTTTTTAGTTTGTTCCTCTCACGTCGTGCTTGGCTTGCTTTTTTTTCACGGTTTTACGGACTTTGGACTGTCTTTGACCTTTTTTTGGGACTCCCCCTTCGGTTTTCGTCTTTTGGATTTCGGAGTTTGGCGTTTCTTCGTCTTATGTCCGCGCTTTTTAAGAAGTGCGTGTCCTGCGGCCGCAAGGTTGCCCTCAACGACGGCCATAAGGAGTGTCTCTTCTTTTTGGGCAGTCCCACAACATCCGGACTTGCCCAATTTGCGGGGATTTTCTCCGCAAACTTTTTCGCAACCGCTCCGCGAGACTCAAATCTTTTTGTTGGGAGCAGTCTCTGCGGGCGATGAGGACCTCCACCTCCAAGATGGCCGACAAAAAGACGACCACGCCATCGACGGTTCGGCGGCTGCCGTTCCGTCCCCCCTCGTCGGTATCGGGCTGGTACCGCGAAAACGCCGATCTCGGCTTTCCGGGGTCCCGAAGCTGTCGGCGGCTCCAAGTCAGCTAAAGGATCCTCGACGGCGAGGAAGGCTGAGGCTCCCCTTACGGAGACGCCTGCAAAAAAGCGCCCTGCTCCGGACGGAGGCAAGGGCAAGGAGAAGGAGAAGAAAAAAAGAAGAAGAAGGAAAAGAAGCGCCCCCCGGCGGGGGACGCTAACCTCCTACTCCTCCTCCTACTCAGCAGCCTTCCAAAGGGCGAGGCGAGTCCGTCGACCTCTCGGAGGATGAGATCGAGGACGTTCCCCAACAGCGCCCGGACTGCCTGTGGCAGACCCTCCAACCCTGGTGGAGGAGCGCCCCGCCCTCTTAGCCGTCGCAGGTCGACCGACCTGCAGCGAGGGGCCCTCTGCTTCTCCGGAGCGGCTTTCGACCTCCTTCAGGTCCCGGTCCCGCTCTTCCGAGCGTCCGGTGGCCTCGCCGCCTCCGAGGGAAAAAGGGGAACAACCTCGCTCGTCTGCCTCCAGATACACCTCGGCGTCCTACGTGGCCAGGTACGCGAGGGAATCTGAGTGGAGAGGGCCCGGCCTCCTATCGGTCCCATTCGCCATCTCCGGGATCGGTCCATCGTGGCCCGAGTCGCTGGGAGACCTTCCGGAGGTCCCGGTCACCTCGTCGACAGCGCGAATCGCGCTCGCCTAGGGGACGAGGCTCGGTACCGTCGACGCCGAAGCCGATCTCCGTCGGACCGCCGCCCCCAGCCGCTCTCCCTCCCCTCGATATCATGGGGCGAGGGAGCCTTACCACGGCATCGGGCGATATCGCCACCTCCTAGGGTCACGGCGACGGCGACGCGCCCTACGGAGTCGGTGGTGACTGAGCGGGCTACGACGACGTCAGCCTCCCAGCTACCCCGGTCACCACCAAGAGGGTGAAGTCCGTGGTCAGCCATCCCAAGCGGGAGCTGCTGCTACCACCGCCCCGGCTGCGGAGAAGCCTAGGAAGGCAACACCTGCGGCGACTACGAAGGAGCCGGGGGCGAGCGGCGGAGGACTCACCGAGCTCGGAGTCGTACGACTCGAGTGCGGAGTCTGAGGTGTCTGAGGCGGCCTCCCAGGAGTCTCCTCCGTTGGGATTCGGGGACCCGACCAGATTCTGCTCCAGAGGACGTCCACCAGTTCTCTGCGATGCTGCTCCGCATGGCCACTACCCTCGGCCTTAAGATCGCCGATGCGGAGCCGGGGGTGCGTCCAGCCTTCCCGTTTTCGAGGAGAAGCGACCTTCCACGGCCCCGCTCCTCTCCTGCCCCGGGTATCCAGACTGGTGAAGGCCGCCTGGGATGCCGGCCTGGGCTAGCCGATACCGCAGCGGTTAGAACACCTCTACAGGGTGCAGAAGGATAACGCCGGTTATCTTTTTAATCACCCTGCACCAAATCTGTGGTCGTCGAGTCCGCGCAGCGAAAGGCTCCGGCAGGCAACACACCACCCCGCCGGAAAAAGGGGGGGCGGGAAGTTGGACGCCTACGCAAGGAGGTTCTCGGCTGCCTCCTTGCAGATCAGGCTTCCAACACTCAGGCTTGCCTCGCGGCATCCTGAAGAAGGTGCTCGATCGCCTGCAACCAGCGATGGAAGCGGGCCGGAGGACATCCGCCAAGCCTCCTCCGTGATCTTCAATGAGGCTATCTCCATCGCTCGGCACCAGATGGCCTCCTCCCGGCACGCAGTGGAGATCGCCTCCCGGGTCATGGCGGGATCCGTCGGCCTCCGCCGCCATGCTTGGCTTTGACCGGCCGACATCCAGGAGGACACCAGAAGGAGGATTGAAGATCTCCCCTTCGACGGTGAAGGCCTTTCAATTCGTCCACAGACGAAGCTTTTGGGCAATCTCGTCAAGGCGAGACTGACCGCAAAAAAGATCGGGCTGCAGCCGGCCACGCAGACCCGCAGGGCCTCCACCTTCCGACCATCCTGGCGACGATCTTCCACCTCGTCGTTCCAGCGTCGGCCCAGTCTGGACAGTCGAGACCGTCCTCCGGCTCATCGGCCAGACGCACGATTAGGCGGCGCCCCCCTTCGTCGAAGAAGTCCTCCTCCGAGACAAATCTCGGTTTTGACGTGCCTGGCAGGACCCGCCAATACCCACTCTTCAGCCTACCATCAGCGCTCGGAGACCGACCGACCCTCGCTCGACACCTACGGAGTGGCAGTATGTCACTACGGACTCTTGGGTGCTTTCCATCGTCCGTCTTGGCTACGCCATCGAGTTTTTCGATATTCCTCCTCGCGGCGTTTATTACTCCACGCCGTCGAGTCCGGCCCTCCTGGAAGAGATCCAATCCCTCCTCCAGAAAGGGGCGATGGCGGCTCCCGAAGAGGCCCAAAACCACCGGCTTCTTCTCCTACTTTACGGTACCGAAAGCCCACGGTACCCTCCGGCCATCCTAGACCTCAGAGGGGTGAACTACTACATCCGCCCCAAAAGGTTCAAGATGGTCACGATACCGTCGATCCTCCCCCCTACATCGAGGGGACTGGTTCGCCTCCATCGATCTCCGAGACGCATCTTCCATATCGCCATTCGCCCGCAGCACAGACGGTACCTCCGCTTCGCAGTCGACGACACCTGTTACCAGTACAAGGTGCTGCCGTTCGGACTCTCGACTGCCCCAAGGGTCTTCACCAAATGCATGGCCCCGGTGGTATCCTCCCCCGCGGACGAAGGGCGCTTGGGGTTCCCCCACCTCGACGATTGGCTGTTGGTGGCGTCCTGCAAACAGAGCTTTTCCCCACGTCCACATGACGTTGTCACTCCTGACCCGCCTTGGTCTCGAGTGAATCCGAAGAAGTCCCACCTCGGCCGGCGAGGATCTTGGACTTCATCGGGGCGACGCTGACCGACCTCCGCCCGGGCGTCCTACCAAGTCTCGACACAAACCTTGATCCGGGGCCCCCGCTCACGCTCGTCGGCCCCGACGTTATCTGCGAGAAGCGTCCAGCAGCTCTTGGGCTACATGGCTGCGACGACCGCTGTGACATATCTCGCCAGGCTGAGAGCAAGACCTCTTCAACACTGGTTCGTCCGCATATTCGACCCCCTGCGAGACGAACAGACACTCCGACTGCAGCTGCCGGGAGACGTCCGTCATCCCTCCGATGGTGGCAGTCGCGACGCAATCTCATGTCGGGGATGCCTTTCCAACAGCCGACACCGAAGGTGACGGTAACGACCGACGCCTCCCTGTATGGATGGGGTGCCCACTGCGGCGATCTCAGAGTCCGCGACAGATGGACCGACGACGAGACCGCTCTCCATATCAACGCGCTGGAGCTGCTTGCCGTCTGGAAAGCCCTACGGGCGTCCGCCATGCCGTGGCGGGGCGCACGGTCCATTTGACGGACAACACCACCGCCGTCTGCTACATAAAAGCAAGGTAAACTTTTCCCCGACCCTGCTCGACATCGCGCTCGGCCTGTGGGAATGGTGCATTCGCCTCACACGCATCCCGTGGCGGTTCACCTGGCCGGGCAGGAGAACACCACGGCAGCGCCCTCGCGGGACACCTCATCCCATCACGAATGGTCTCTCTCCGGAGAGGCGTTGCTATTCGGGCCGCTGGGGCGAACCATCGATCGACCTCTTCGCGACCAGGGAAAACGCGAAGTGTCGCCGTTCTGTTCCAGAGCGGGCCACGATCGTGCCCCATCGGGGGGGCCCCCGTTTCCGTGGACCGGGGAACTCCTCTACGCGTTCCCCCCGTTCCCGCTGCTCGGCCGGACGAAACGAAGATCCTCGCCGACCGAGCCGACGCGATCCTGGTAGCCCCGTACTGGCCGAGGCAACATTGGTTCGCACCCCTGCTACAAGCCGCGCGAGACGACCTGCTCCGGTTGCCACCGACACCGGACCTGTCTCCCCCTCGGCGGCCAGTCCTCCATCCGGACCTGCCACGCCTGGCCCTCCATGCCTGGAGGATATCGCACTAGACGATCCCGTGCTCGGTACCGTCCTCGTCGCGGCCAGGAAGGAATCCACCCGTCGCAACTATAATACAAGTGGCGACGCTTCCACCTTTGCTAACGGGGAGTGGCCATGCCCGCGGGGCTCTCGACCGTCCTGCACTTCCTCCTGCACCTCCGGCAACAGGGCCTGGCGTTTCCATCCCTGAAGGTGTATCTCTCCGCGATCGTGGCATACCAACCGCCACGATCTGCTCTCGGCCTTCTTTGGAACGATACCGTTTAAACGGTTCCTGAAAGGACTTCATCATCTCTACCCGCCGGTTCGCCGCCGCTCCGCCGTGGTCCCTCTCGCTGGTGCTCTCGCAGCTGACGAAGCCGCCCTTCGAGCCGATGGCGACCTCGGATGACAGGCTCCTGACAATGAAAACTGCCTTCCTGGTAGCGGTGACCTCAGCGGGCGAGCGGGTGAGATCACAGCTCTTCGTTCCCATGAGCCCTTTACGGTCTTCCACAGGGACAAGGTGGTCCTGAGACCTGACATCTCGTTCCTGCCAAAGGTGGTGTCCAGTTTCCATCTCAACCAGGATATCATCCTGCCTGCCTTCTTCCCGAACCCGCACACCCTTTGGGGCGGTCCCTCCACTCCCTGGACGTGCGTCGGGCATTGGCTTTCTACAAGGACAGGACTGCTTCCTTCCGACAGACGCCGCATCTCTTTGTTTGCTATGGGCGGCGTCGGAGGGGCCTAAAAGTGTCCACCCCGCGCTTCTCCAAGTGGGTGGTGAGGACTATTGAACTGGCGTATGAGCTCGCGAGGAAGCCTCCGCCAGTCCTGCTTCGAGCCCACTCCACCAGAGCTGTGGCTACTTCTGCGGCCCTCCTGCGAGGAGTTGACCTGCATGAACTCTGCCGTGTGGCGACCTGGTCCCAACCATCGACCTTCGTGCGCCACTACAGGCTCGACTGCCGGTCGCGCAGAGATGCCCGGTTTGGACGTGAGGTGTTGGCTTCCGTGCTGTAGGACCTGACCCGCCGTCCGACCGGTAAGCTACACAGTCTCCTAGTGTATGAAGGCACAGAGACCACGAAGAAGAAGAACAGGTTGCTTACCTGTAACTGTGGTTCTTCGAGTGGTATCTGTGCCATCATACACACCCGCCTTCCTCCCCTCTTTCTCAGGTCCCTGTAGGTTCTACGGCGGACGACAGAACTGAGGAGAGACCGTTGCTCGGCGGGAGGAGCATGCGCAGTACCGGCGTGGGGGAGGGGTTCCCGCCAAGCGAACAAGCTCTAGAAGTTTCCGAACGCTACCGCGCAGGCGCTAAAGCTCCTAGTGTATGATGGCACAGATGACCACTCGAAGAACCACAGTTACAGGTAAGCAACCTGTTCTTATGATGCATTTCCAGCAGAGTCTCTAGCACTAACAAGTTGTCTACTTCCAATGTGAACACATTTCTTTGATGGGGGAATTCATTGACATCAGTACTTCTGTGTAATAATTAAAATAAGGAATTTATAGGAATCCTACAGGTGTACAGGATAATACTTTTGTAAGCACTAAATCTATGGGTGCAGTCCTATTCTTTCTTTCACTATGTTTATGAAATGTATCAATGCCAGTATAGCTTAGTATATGTCTGTGTGCGTATGTGTGTAAAACCCAAGATGCTTCTTAGAAGACACCTCTAACTAGAGATTAGATGTTCTGAAGGTGGCATGGGGATCTATAGAACTGTAGAGTCAGAAGGGACCACAAGGGCCATCTAGTTCAATTCCCCACCATGCAAGTATACACAACTAACGCACTCCCAAAAGATGGCAGTGTAACCTCTTTAAAAACCTCCAAAGAAATAGTCCCTGGAGCAGCAGAAAACAAGCTCTTTCCATCTTTTATATAACATCCCTTCAGATATGTAAAGAGAGCTGTCATGTCACCTCACAGTCTTCTCCAACAAAATATACCCAGCTCCCTAAGCTGTTCCTCATGTGGCTTGGTTTCCAGACCTTTGGTCATCTTGGTCACCCCCCTTTAGACATGTTCCTCCTTGTCAATATCATTCCTGAACTGTGGTGCTGAGAACTGGACACGAATTCAATAGATTGACTAAAGCAGAAAAGAGTGTCACTACTGCTTGCCTTAATATAGACACTGCTCTTGGTGATGCAGCCTAGAATTGCATTGGTTCTTTTTTTTTTTCTTCTTTTTTCTTTTTTTTTTGGGGGGGGGGGACTGTTGACTCATGTTTAACTTGAGTAAGACCCTAGATCCTTTCCACATGCACTGCTAAGTACCTCTCATCCTATACATATCAATATCTAATCCATATGTTTAAATATATCTTTGTCTTTCAGTATTATAAAACCAGTACTAAGTGTATTTAAACACAAGACTGTAGCATGACATCAAAGCATACATCTGTATTTATAGTGCACACCAAATACATGCAGTCCCACAGTCCATACACGTATGAATGGTAGCCTGTTGTCAACAGCTTTAAGAGGAATAAAGCTGACTTTCTATCTTTCTTTCATCAAATTTGCCTGAGAACTGAAAATTGCCTGAGAAATGTATGACATTTAAGATCCTGTTCAAGCTTTGCATCCTCTGCAGGTGCAAATCTGTAAGATAATTGTCTTAGCTTAACCACTACCATGACAGTTTTCTTCTTCTCCTCAACCCATTGTGCCAGGTTTCCTAGGACCCATGTAGAGGGTGCAAGTAGGTGCTTTTGTACCACTTCTTGGTTCAACTGCCCGAAACCAGCATACAAGTTCCCATATTCTTTGCTGTTGTGAGAGCCTGAAAAAGATGAACCACCTAGTATAAGCACCCTTTTGGATCCTAGCCTTTGTACTATATCATTGGCATGAGAAACTGGATATTTAAATTTAGGAAGTGGGTCGAGTAGATGTAACTTGATTAATTGAGAATATGACAGTCTAAGAACCTGAAAAGTTATGAGGAACTAAGCAATACTACAAAAGGGATTGTATACATGAATAAGAACAGAACTTTAAAAAAAATAAGAGTATAGTGCCCCTCTCCCTTACCATGACCTCCATGTGCATGAATGTGAGGTCATGGGAAGCATCACATCCCAGTATAGTCAATGGACATAGGCATATGCACATTGCATCCATTGACTATAATGGGACACAACACTTTACATTTCTTGTTTTATACAGAGGTTCCTAGAGTGGAAACCCCCCATATACAAAGAGCGTGATGTAGTAGCAGTCAAGAAGTATGTACTGATAGCAGAATTTACAGTAAGATATGATTTCTAAGAAAACGGGCTTTAAAATAAAAAAGACTTTTTTGCAAAACACCTTAGAAAGAAAGAAAAAAATCCTGTCCTGAAAGATATGTGCACATGTACTTGTGTATCAGTGAACATATTAGAAGAGATGGCTAATTGTAATAATCAGAATTATTTTCTAGGTCAGTACTTATCCAATACAATAGTCTAATATAAAACTCAATTAGAGAGTTCCTGCAAACACACAAAATTCAATACCCACAAAAATTTTAATAGCAATCCAAATGTTAATTGATCCATTTTATAAAAAGCTGTTGTGCAGTGGTCTGAGTGAAGGACAGACTTTGGACTGTGACATCTTCTAGTTCAGAAGAAACCTGAGATATTTGCAATATTTGGTCAGATGATGTGAGAATACATGTTCTTAAGGTCTGTGGACAAAAATTTCCACAATGCAGGAGTGGCATATGGAAGTAAGTATTTCTTTGGTCTAATGTATTTGATGGCTCTTGATCCAAAAAACTACAAATCTATTTTTCTTTGGGACTATAATATAATTGGAGATAAAATCACTATTCCTGTGGCAGAGTCACTATTCTATGGTGCCCTTGTATAAAAGGATAGTCCATTGCATTTTGAAGACTTGAATCAGAAGCATCTAGGAACATCCTATGGAGGTGTGAATCAAATTCTGTGGAATATTCTGAATGAACAATAGTAAGGATATCTTTGTTAATTTGCTCCAGGTGTTGAAAAGGCAATTCAGCCTTCCTCTGGAACAATAGGTGAAAACACTGGTTGACAGAGGAATTGGCTATCATACCAAGCTCGGGAATCAAAAATGTTTCTTTAAGGGTAAAATATACTTTAGTTGAACTTGATCTAAATTGGGGGTTGTGGGGGGTATTGTTTGCTTTGTCAATAATGATCTTGATCTAATATAGAAAGAGAATGAACAATTGTATACTCATTGCTATTGCTGAGCCTCTGTGCCAATTCTCATATTAATCTTCGTGGTCTCTGTGCCTCATACAATAGGAGCTTTCGCGCCTGGGGGACGTTCGGAAGATTCTAGAGCTCGCTGGCTTGGCGGAGGGAGCCCCCCCCCCCCGGTCGTACTGCGCATGCCCTCCCGCCGAGCCGCGGTCTCTCCTCAGTTTTTTTTCCGCCTCAGCGTCGAAGGTTCTTCTCGTTGGCTTGCATTTCTTGCTGCGTATTGTTGGATTTGGATCAATTGACCTCGGACTGTTTCTTGACTTCCTTCGGTTTTCGGTCTTTTGCACGGTTTTTTTTTGGATTTTTGGGCTTTTTTTTGGTTTTTCCCCCGGCTGGGTCTTCGACTCGGCGTGGCGTCTTCGGACTCCCCCCCTCTCCTCGCCCTTGCCCCGCGGTTTATGTTGGCTTTGTTCAAGTCCTGCGCCTCCTGCGGAAGGAAGGTCGCCCTTTCACCGACACTCGAAGTGTCTTTTTTGCTTGGGTGAGGGGCATCGCCAAACTTCCCCCGGGTGTAATTTCACCCACCAAAATCCGAACCGGGCGGCGAGGTTGAAGTCTTTTTGTTGGGAGACCTTCCACGCCCAAAGGTCCCCGTCCGAGGGGAAAAAATTTTTACCCTCCTCCCCCTCCCAACGGCCGCCGGGACCTCGGTCCTGGTTGGAACCCCCGGGTACCGGTGATGAAGCTACCGAGGATCCCGAAGATCTCGGCGAGCGGCCCCGAGACGACCCCCGACCTCCTCTTCGAAACCGCTGACTTCTGCGCAAAGAAGCCCCCTGCTACCGAGGGGTGCCGGGGAAAAGAAGAGGAAGAGGAAGGGAAGCGGCACCCTCCGGAGACCGCCAGGCCACCGACCCCGCCGCCTACCCAGTTCAAGGCAGAGTCGGCCCTCTCCGACGTCCCGGAGGAGGAAACGCCGCAGGCCCAGGAGATCCTGGAGCTATCGGACGACGACCAACCCGTCGAGGCCGCCCAGCCTCCGAAGCTAGTCGTGGAGACGGGCCGCCGAGTCGCCGTCCATCTCCGGAGCGCCACGTGGACCCCCCGGGGCCCGGGGCTTTCCCCCCCCCGGCGTGGCGAATCCCGATCTCCGGGCCACGGGGCCCAGGCCTCCATCCCCGCGGTTCGGGAGATGCGCTGGAGAGCGTGCGTGCGGGCGAGAGCGCTCTTCCCCGGCTATTTGGGAGTTGCGCTGGAGCAAGGATGGCACGAGCCCCCGGGCTCCTTTTTTTACTCGCCCTCCTCCGGGACCGCTACCATCCGGACCCTAGATCTGGCCCCGCGGCCCCGCTCCCGCTCGCCGCATCGGGAGCCCCCACTCCCGCCACGGGCGATCGCCGAGGCGTGGGTCCCCGAGCCCCCACGCTCCCCGGGAGCCGTCGCCCCGCCACAGACCGGTTCCCCGCCGCCACGGACAACGGCCACGGCGACCAGGCCGACCCCCAGGCCACCCCGGCCCGAGGGGGAACCTGGGCCACGTCGACGACGCAGGCGGCGTCGCACCCGGACCCATGGTACCGCCCCGGGCCCCGGGCAGGCCCCGGGGTCCCGCCGGCCGCTCTGCCGACGCAGCCGGCACAGCAGCGGCCTAAGAAGGGGAGAAGACCGCGCGCTCGCCATCCCCGTCCGACGACCCTACGGTCGGACTGGGACTCCGCGGAATCCCGCCGCCCCCCACGAGTCACCGCCGCTGGATTCGGAGACCCGCCCCCGGAATTTGCGCCGGAGGACGTGCGAGTTCCGAATCCTCCTCCGGATGGCGACGGCGCTCGGCCTCAAGGTGACGGAGCCCGCCCCGCGGGCGCGGGACCCGGTCTTCCAATACCTCGAGACCCGGCCTCCATCGACCGCGCCGCCCCCTTTTTCCTCCCGACCCTGGCGGACGCGTTGAAACAGCCTTGGGCGAACCCGGGCGTCCGCACAGCCTATCCCGCATAGGCTCGAGCACCTCTACAGGACCAGAGGGAAGGAGCGGAGTTCCGTTAACCACCCGTCCCGAACTCCGTGGTGGTGGAGTCGTCGCAGACGCGAGGTGGCAACCGGGCACACACCACCCCGCCCGCCCAAGAAGGCCGGAAACTCGACGGCTTGGGGAGGAGGTTCTATTCGGCGGCGTCCTTGGTGTCCAGGACCGCCAACACCATGGCTTGCCTGGCGGCCTATCATCGAAACCTCTTTACCGCCTGGGCCCCCTCCTGGCTGACCTCCCGGAAGAGCCCCGCGCGTTCCACGCAGTTTTTCGGGAGGCCATGGCGGTGGCTACCCAACAGTCGCCACCTCGAGGCACGCCGTGGAGGCTACCTCGAGGGTGATGGTTGGCGCCGTGGCCCTCCGACGCCACGCGTGGCTCCGCTCCTCCGGACTCCAGGAGGACAGTCGCCGGAGAATGAGGACCTCCCTTCGACGGGCGGGGGCTCCCCCGTCCACGGACGAGGCCATGGACCACCTCGTGAAGGCCCGGCTGACGGCGAGGAAGATGGGGATAACCACCCCCCCCAGGCTCGCCGGTCCCCCCAGCCAGATCGTCCTGGCGGAGGTCCTCCTCGTCCTCGGCCTACCACCCCCGGGCCCCCGCGCTCGACCGCCTCGAGCCGCCCGGGGCGCCCGCCCAAGGAGGCCCTTCCGACGACAGCCTCCGCCGTCGAAGAAGTCGTCGTTTTCCCGGGGGGGAGGGCACGTTTTTGATGCCTCCCGCAGGACACCACCGATGCCGTCCTTCGCCCCTCCAGCAGACCTCATCCATCACCCGGACCTGGCCAGACACCTCGACCGATGGCGCGAGATCACCACGGACTCCTGGGTACTTACCATTGTCCGCCTGGGGTGCCATCGAGTTCCGGGATATTCCACCACGGGGCGTCTATACTCCACCCCGGCCACCCGGCTCTGCTGGAGGAAAACAGTCCCTGCTCGACAAAGGAGCGATGAGAGGCTTCCGCCTTTGGCCAGGACCACCGGCTTTACTCGAGGTACTTCGCCGTACCGAAAGGGGGACGGGTCCCTACGCCCCATCCTGGACCTGCGGGGAGTGAACGAGTACATCCCTCCCCAAAAGGTTCAAGATGGTCACGCTACCGTCGATCCTCCCATTCCTACGCCGAGGGGACTGGCTGGCATCCATAGACCTCAAGGACGCCTACTTCCACATCTCGATCCGCCCCCCCACAGACGGTACCTGCGCTTCGCGATCACGGGCCCCGCTACCAGTACCGGGTTCTGCCCTTGGACTCTCCACCGCACCCCCCGTGTTCACGAAGTGCATGGCTCCCGTCGTCTCCTTCCTGCGGACGAGAGGCGTCTCGATCTACCCCCATCTCGACGACTGGCTATTGGTGGCGTCCTGCAAAGACAAACTTTACAAAGACATTCACCTTACCCTGACGTGGCTTACCCGGCTCGGGCTCAAGGTAAACCCCAAGAAATCCCACCTCGAACCCACCCGCCTCCTCGACTTCATCGGGGCGACCCTGATACCGTGGCGGGGAAAGGGGCCTCTTACCGACGGAAGGGCTCGGACGCTCACGCGCGCGGTGCGGGCGGCCCCCAGGGCCCCCACGGTGTCGGCCAGGACGCTACAGCGGCTCGGCTACATGGCGGCGACCACGGCCGTCACCTACCTCTCCAGGCTACGAGCGCGACCCCTGCAGCCTGGCCAGGGGCTTCGACCCGCTCCGGGACGAGCATCCCCCCGTACCGTTTCCCCCCAGATCCGGAGACTCTCCTGTGGTGGCAGCCCCCCGGAACCTGATGTCGGGAATGCCGTTTCCCCCGAGGGCCCCCGTCACGATAAGCGGATGCGTCCCTGCTGGGCTGGGGGGCCCACGCCGGGGACCTCCGGGGGCAAGGGCGCCTGGATGGACGCGGGCGTCCCTCCACATCAACGCTCTGGAGCTCCTCGCCATCCACAAAGCCCTGATGGCGTTCCGGATTGGTGGGGGCCGCGCCGTGTTGATCCTCACCGACAACACGACTGCCATGTGTTATGTGAACAGGCAAGGGGGGCCCACTCCACCACTCTCCTGACCATCCCCTCGCCCTCTGGAACTGGTGCGTCTCCCTGAGGATCCACCCGCTGGCTTCACCTGGCGGGGCAGGAGAACACCATGGCGGATGCTCTCAGCAGGGACACCTCCTCCTACCACGAGTGGTCCCCGGCCGACGACGCCTTCCGGATGCTCCGACACCGGTGGGGCGAGCCGACGGTCGACCTCTTCGCGACCAGCCAGAACGCGAAATGCCGACGCTTTTCTCCAGGGCGGGTCACGATCCCCGCTCCATCGGGGATGCGTTCCAGATCCCGTGGGACAAAGGGGCTCCTGACGCCTTCCCGCCCTTCCCGCTCCTCGGTCGCGTCGTCTCGAAGATCATCTCGGACGGAGCCGACGCGATTCTGGTGGCACCGTACTGGCCGAGGCAACACTGGTTCGGCCCTCTGATCGAGGCCTCGCGGGGGAGGATCCTCAAGTTTCCCCCAGCGCCCGGGCCTGTTTCCCCCTCCAACGGCCAGGTGCTGCACCCGGACCTCCCGGTATTGGCCCTCCATGCCTGGAGGATATCGCCGTAGACGACCCGGCCATCGGTACCGTTTGACCGCGGCGAGAAAATCGAAAGGAGGAAATCCCTATAAATGGCAGCGGTTTGTCGCCTTCGCAGAGGAGCGACGGGAAACCCACGCCCCCGGCCCGGGCCCCCGGACCGTCCTCCACTTCCTCCTCCACCTGCGACAGCAAGGCCTTGCCTTCACATCGATCAAGGTCTACCTCGCCCATCGTGGCTACCAAACCCCCGGGATCGCCCTCGGCGGCCCTCTTCCGGGATGATCCTCGCGTTCCTAAGGGCCTCAACATCTCTACCCGCCGTTTGCCCCCGCTACCGTCGTGGTCGCTATCGCTGGTGCTTTGCAGCCACGAGGCCGCCCTTCGAGCCGATGGCGACAGCGGACGACAGGCTCCTGGCGATGAAGACGGCGTTCCTGGTGGCGATCACCTCGGCCAGGCGAGCCGGGGAACTGGCGGCGCACGCTCCGACGACCCCTTCCCGGTCTTCCACCGCGACAAGGTGATCCTCCGGCCTACGTCTCGTTCCTGCCGAAGGTGGTGTCCACCTTCCACCTCAACCAGGACATCGTGCTCCCGGCCTTCTACCCCGAGCCGACCTCGCCCCTGGAGCGGGCCCTGCACTCCCTGGACGTCCGTCGGGCCCTCGCCTTTTACACGGATAGGACGGCGTCCTCCGCAGACTCCACACCTCTTCGTCTGCTACGGCAGGCGGGGGGCCACAAGGTTATCCCAGCATCTCCAAGTGGGTCGCGCAGGCTATCCACTTGGCATACCAACTGGCCAAGAAGCCTCCGCCGAACCTGCTTCGGGCCCACTCCACCAGAGCCGTGGCCACGTCCGCGGCCCTCCTGCGAGGGGTCGACCTGCCGGGAAATGTGTCGTGTGGCGCCCGGGCTCAACCGTCGACCTTCATCCGCCATTACAGGCTCGACTGCCGTTCCAGGCAATATGCCCGGTTTGGTCGTGCGGTGCTGGCCTCTGTCCTCTAGGGTCTGGGACCTGACCCACCATCCTACAGGTGAGCTATACAGTCTCCTATTGTATGAGGCACAGAGACCACGAAAAAGAAGAACAGGTTGCTTACCTGTAACTGTAGTTCTTCGAGTGGTATCTTTCCCCCCTCAACCCCCGCCCCGCCTTTCTTTTTTAGGTCCCATGTTCTTCGGGGACCAGAACTAAAAGACCGCGGCTCAGCGGGAGGAGCATGCGCAGTACGACCGGGGGGGGGGGGCTCCCCCCGCCAAGCCAGCGAGCTCTAGAATCTTCCAAAGCTACCGCGCAGGCGCGAAAGCTCCTATTGTATAAAGGGACAGATGACCACTCGAAGAACTACAGTTACAGGTAAGCAACCTGTTCTTCTTTTTTGTTGTGTGAGCCTTTTAAAAAATGAGCCATGCTAACAATGTTAAAGAACCCTTGAGGATAAAGGGGAGGGTTTTTTACAATCTTATGTATTCTGTAACTCCAGTAGACCTGAGCCAAGTATGTCTTTTTAGCACAATAGCCCCAGCCATCAACTTTAATGCATAGTTTGCAACATGGCAGTCTGTGTGGACCTGTTTTGGGAAGTCGATGAACTCTGGCCTGAAACAGAGGGGTAATATTTTTCTGGTTGTCTGGTGAACCTGTTTAAAAAAAGTTGCATCTCTGACTGGCTGGAGGACCAACCCACTACTCATGGGTCTTCCTCGCTCCAGCCAGTATTCGGGAGCCTTTCCCAAATTCTGTACAGTTTTTTTCCCTTGGCTCCTGCCCCATCCCTTAGTTTTTTAATCTCCTGCATCCTAGCCAGATGTGTTCATTGCCCTATCCAGTAGTTAGTTAATTTGTTAGGAATGGAGCAGGAGAGATTTTAGGTGACAGAAAAGAAGAAGGCAAAGCCTGAAACAGAGGAGTAATGTGCTGATTTTTCAAGGGATGCCACCCTCCAAGGATCCTTGGGGGGGGACTATGGCCCTCTAACCTCAGCTGTGTGTTCCTGATCTAGAAGAAGGACAGCAATCCTAGAAAAGACAGGCATAAGAGCTAGGAGCACACATTTGACACCTGTCCCCATTCCCTTGGAAGGGAGTGATGTCCAGTCCTTTGATAAGGCAATCACTCCTTCCTATATGAGGCTGAGTGGAGAAATCTGCTACTTGTAAGTTCTCACAACCTGTGGGAAATAAATCAAAGCAGAAATCCTTCCTAATTTGTTCTCTGTAAGAAGGTAACTCTGACTGGTGATGGCAGAGTGAATGCAAGAATTTTCGTGTTGTCAGTGTTCAGTGTTGATGGATCAAATAGAAAAAAGGAACTTGTCAGATTGAAGAGTTTTTCACTGAAGCTGGAGAATGTCAGTATAGAACCAGAGAAACCTCCCTAGCAGGTCAGCACTTTAGAATTTCACCTTCAGAGGAAGAGCCTGTACAGAGGGTATATATCTGTATGGTTGGCTGGCTAAGTTCCACAATGGTATCAAAAAAAGATGCAGTAGAATTCTTCCCTTATCTTCTGAGGAACTTCTAAAACACAGTAATCTTAGGAAGATTTTTCTTATGGAAGACTTCTTCCACAGCCTTCTCTGGGGAATGGAACTGGAGATGATCTATGAGTAGATTCAGAAAAGAGTCAGTTAGTGCTAAGTAATTAGTTTTAATGCAGATCCTACACAGCTGGAACAACTGAAGGTTTCTCTGGACCTTCAGCAGCTTTGAGGTTTCTGAAACTTTGGTCAACAGAGGGTATTTACCATTCAAAAATCAAACAGTTTCAAAGGATGGTTTAAAGCTATCTAACTGGCCATCCTCAGAGAATTTTCTAGGATGTTAAATCAAGGCAGAGTTTTCTAGGCAGAGTCCATGCTTGGTCAAACTTTGACAGAGCAGGTTTGAGCCCTGTGGCCCTCATCCTGTCAAAACAGACACTGGAGCCTCTTGTCTGAGGGTGCTGAGATTTAGGAAACTGTGAATAAGATGTGAAGAAGTATAATAAGATAAATTGCCTGTGCATATTTGGTGCTCTACAAAATATTTTAGGATACAGCACAGTACATACTTGTTATATGTTTAATAAGCTCTGAACATTTCAAGAGGTTCCATATATATTATAGGCTGGTACAGTATAATCTTGGAAAATTGTTAAAATAGGAAAGTGACTTTTAAATTAGCTGCTGATTGCTTCAAAATAAGTCACTTAATTTTAAATAATTGATCAAATCAGATCGATTTGTATTTACCTCACTTGTAAAATATTACTTATTGATTCTGTGAATTATTGTCTGGATACAGTAGATACTAGTATAGATTTACAGGATCTCCCAATAGAAAAACAGTAATTGGTGCTGGTTTACCTAATGCTTTTTACTTGTCTTTTACCAAACATTCCTGTGCAGTGTAAGGAAAAATGTAAACAGTTTAGGCAGGAAAACACAGATAATATATGGGTGTGCAGAAACTGTACAGGACTGCATATCTAACATAGAAATTCACTTTCAATAACTATCTTTCTTGGAGCGCCTGCATTTTTTAGGCAAAGCAAAGGCTCTGTCACCTTGCAGAATTAGTCTTGGGATTTTGCATTAATTTTATGTCCTGCCTTTCTACTTGGAAAAGTGGCTAGCAATAATAAAACTCAAACAAAAGCAAATAGCTTTATAACATGCAGTATGTTTATAAAACATAAATAAAAATAACTAATGTCCAACCAGTTAAAATTGTTTCAACAGCGATTCCACTTAAATGCCAAAACTCTTTGGAATAAAAAGGAATATGCCAGCTGGATAAGACAGGCACTAATATTCTTCGGTGGGACGCTCCAGAGGATAAGAGTGGACACAACCCCGCTCATACACCCACCAAAGAATTCTTCAGTGACAGCAAGACTGAGAGAAAGGTCTTTCTTAATGCACTTAACACTGAGGTTTACTTATATAAGAGAATATGGCCATTTAAGTAGCCTGGTTCAAAGCTGCATAGAGCTTTATAGGTCACAATCATCGTACAGAATTGCACCCAGAAACACCCCAGTAGCCAATAAGCAACAGGGAAATCCATGCACCCTATGACTGGCCTCAGCCAATAGTCTGGTATGTAGCATTCTGGACAAACTGAAGTTTCCAAATATTTTGCAGAGGCAGCCCCATGTGAGAGCATGGTACAAGTACATCATCACACAGATTGGAACTAAGCCGTTGTGTTGATTTGCAACAATAAAATTTAAGCTTCAATATGTGAATTTGTGAAATATATTAGTACAGAAAAGTAGTGGTGGTGATGATGAAAATGATGATGTATAAACTTAGATTAGGTTGTATAAGCAATACCAGAACAAAAATGTTGTAGTTTATCCCTACTTTTGTTCAGGACACTGCCTGCAATGGAAATGTTGTAGTGCTTTTAAAGCTTCCTAGGGGAGGGATGAGTAGCAGGAAAAGGAAGATGATTTCCACCAATACCCACAGGCTTTCGTTTGCTGCATTGTACAAAGTTCTTGATTACCAATTCCACATTGGAGCATTTTATGGTAATATAGTTGTGGTGGGGGTTGACAGCACTGGAAACTAAGATTAGGGAAAGGTTTTACTTCTAAAACCTCCACATGCGTGCTTTAACTTTGTGGAGCATATTCTCCCCACTCTAGATACTCACTATGCCCTGGAAGAGGCTTGAGCGGGCCATTTTCCCCTTGCCCTCTGTTTTCCTCACCTGCCCCTCACCTGACACCCTAACATTCCATATTTCAATTCTTCCCAGCCATCAGTTATACACTCTGTCAGATTTCTGATTCTTTTTTTTACTAGGAGCAGACAGTTTGTGGAGCTTCAAATATTGTTGGATGCAGCCCCATCAACCCTCACTATTCACAGTGCTAGCCAAGGCTAATGGGAGTTGCAGTCTAACAACATCTGAAGAGCAACAAGTTGCTCATTTCTTTTCCCTAGATTTTAACTTAGAGTTACCCATGTAGAAATCTAGAATTTTGACATAGCAATGACTTCAGTACTTTTATGTGCTGTGCCCACTACGTTTCATTCCAGGAACCCTTGTGTAAAAAAAAGTGTGAAGCATCTTATCCCATTACAGTCAACAGATGCAATGTGCATGCATGTGCCTGCTGCATCCATTGACTATTAATGAGATGCAATGCTTTGCGTGACCTCGCATTCATGCATGCAGAAGTCACATGAGAGGAGGCTCTGCTGCATATCTAAGTAATCTTCTGTGGCAGATGATAAACTGTTCCATTTATGTGAGATCCCATCTCTGTCCACATTAGTTAAGCCTTTAAAAACCACTTTCTGTTTGCTGTTACATGTAACTTCAAATAAAATCTGCTTGTATACATCCCATCAGGAATGCTTCTTTGAAACCCTGAATACCAAGACATGCCCTCTTCTAGACTACTTCTTTCTCTTCTCCTACCATGGTGTCTTGTTTTTCTTCTCCGATAGAGAATCAATCGTATGTGATAACTGACTGTATTTAGGCCTTAGTTGATTTTGGGAGATTTTTAAAGCTATTGTTGGTACTTCTGCAGGTGAAAAATTATGTCACTGAAATCTACTTAATAGCTCTAACTTTAACACCTGATATTAGGGTTTGCAAAATAAAAGTATGACTCTTCAGTGTAAATTTGGTGTGAGTGTCTCTCTTTGTGCAGTATCACATTCAATTTTGGATGTACAGGCATACTTGACTAAATCTAGAATGGGTACTGTGAAAATATTGTGTAGGAGAAGCTTTATGAAAATGTAAGCATCTCTTGCAGAACATATTCTTGTGATTCCACTTGGGGTAAATATAGACAATTTTCTTTTTACCCTCCATTTCCCTCGTATCTGAAACATTTTTGTTTCACCACAATCCATGACACTTCAAGTTTTTGTGGTGTCCAAATGGAAAAGTGTTTACTATCCCGGCAGTCATGCAACTCCATATCCAAACTCACCCAGGAGTGATACCTTTCCACACAACAGACCTTACTCTTTTCTTGCCCCAAGTGCTCTGATGACTTTTGCAATATCATCTTAATTTTTCCTAGCAGTGGGGCACCCAGTATATAGTGTAAAAACACTCCCCACAACAAAAGAGATCCTGACACAGGTGGCAGTAGTTAGCAGTCCTTCAGGAGAGCTCCCTGGGAGAAAAGTGGCAAAATGCTGTGCTAGCACAGTGAATAATCAGGGTTAAAACAAGGAAGTGCAATGTCAATGGACAGTGCCATTGCAATGAACAATTAAGGCTATAATAAGAGGAGTGCAGGGGAAATAGGGTTATGTTATAAGACTCTATGCTTGCATGGTGAAATAGCCTCCTTCAAGGACAGCACCGATAGGGCACTTGACTAATGCATGTGGTAGATCCTGTGTAATTGAGCACAGAATTCCATAAGGAAATAATCTCTCTGTATCGATGGGGACAACAGAGGGAAACACAAAATTAGGGCTAGATACCCAAAAGGAAAATGGAAGAAAGAAGGTTTGTTAGGCTGCACATACACCCAGAAACCAGAAATTAAAATGGGAAAAGGGAAGAGACAGGAGGGAAGCAAGCAAGCTGCAGCAGCAGCAGCCCACAGCCATTTGGTCATCCTACACATTGGCAAGGATGCTTCTCAGCAGTAAGACACTGCAGGTAGAAGAGTTGTATCAGAAGAAAGGAATCAGGTTGTCTCCAACAAGTTGACTTGCTGCATTTTTTCCCAATGTGAAAAAAAATATTAGGGGTATTGCTGGTAATCGAGAGTAACAGAATTGTGCTAAGCAGATGATATCAGTCAGTATAAGGACAATTTCTGTGTTTGTATCAGTTGCTAATGTACTATCTTTGTAATAGTGTGCAAGAATACAAGCCCCTGTTAGCCCAGGGACTACTAATATTTCAGTGTTTGTTTATGGAATGTTCATGGAAAACAACATTGCGTCTTGGTGTATTGCTATACAGCATGAAGGCATCAGAGGTTTGCAAGGAGAAACAACAATCTCTTCTCTCTCTATCTACTTGCCAGCAGCAGAGCACTACTTCCAGCTGTGCAGCCAGAGAAATAGAATTTTAGAGAAACAAGCAGGGGAGATGGCTTGAGTGTCTAGCCTAGATGGATGGGTACTGTGGAAGTGCTTTCAGGTTTTGGACCATGGCTGATACAAATATGGCTCACGAAATTAGCTCTATAATCATTCAGGCTCTCTGATGTGAATGGAGAGTGAGTATTCATCCATGTTTAATCTGAAGGGTGTACTTGTGCTCTGTTGTCTATAGATGGGAGAACACCCCACCTAAAAAAAAAACTTCAGAGAAAAAAAATCTGTGCAGATACCTGCTTTCCAAATCTATCTCATATTTTGCCTTCTGCCCCTGATCTTATATTTTTAAATTCATTTATCATTATTTTTTCAAAAGCTATGCATACAAGCATTATTCTATATTTCACATTCTCTTAGCATGTTTGAGAAAGCACGTTGCATATGTTGCTGCATTTTTTCTCACCTTTCCAAAAGTTCTTAAAACAGCTACAGAGATCAGTAAAAACAAATTAGATAATAAAACCATTCAAATACTACAGTCAGTGCATTACATTGTTGTTATTCATTACAGTGGGCCTCTTTTCGCATGACTTCTACATCTGCAACTTCTGATTTACACAAAGCACCATGTCTTACAGCTGAAATGGCAGTAATGTGGAAGTGAACAGATTGAAGTGTCTGTGTGCACATTTCTGTGGGCATTCGCAATGTCTGCTATTTGCAGGGGTTTCTGGAGCAGAACCTCTGCATATACAGAGGGCCTACTATATATATAGATTTACCAATCAATGACTCTGTCTTCTCACAGTTCAGAATCTTGCAGGTAATAATAGAGTCAGTTACATGGATCTTCATAGACAGTGTGAAAGACTCATCATGTGAAAGGAATGGGAGCAACAACTGTGTGATCTTCCAGCACTGTTAAAAATGCACAAACTGCTTCTCTGGATGAGCCCGCCCATTTACTATTTCCATTTCATGGCCTACAAGGAATGAATCTGGTTTTCCTATTTCCATTATTATAAATGAGTACCTGTGGTTAATTGCTTGCACACAAGCAAGAAATAGAAACTAGCTTTAAACCATGGTTTGTTTTTAATTGTTTCTGGTATGCACATAATAGGAAGCCATCTTCAGCTGCAGCTTTCTGGGTCATTTTCCTACCCATGCCAAGAGAGAAATAAAATGTAAGTAAAGGAATTATAAAAGCAGTAGCACACTGCTTGTGCACATCATATTCTATTAAGCCAGGCTGAATACAGTATGTAAATTGTGTCACTGTGAATCTTTGTGTGCTCCATGATTAAGTAGACAGTGTGTAACAAAAGGAGGAAACTTACAATGTCTCAGGCTTCTATCTCTTGAATCGGGGAAGCTTTTTAAGCCTATGTCTTTAGAAAGCTTGGCCAGCACCAGGACCCTGACATAGACTATCATTCTATGTATGTGACAAAGGAGACATCCAATGATGGGTTATTTTGTTGCCGCCCAGGCTATGCAAGGATTATGTCATATGAAGAAAGAGTAAATGTGTAGGCCACTATCTCTGCTCTCGGTGTCTTCTTTTGCTTCACCTAGATTAGGAGATTTTATTTTATTTTATTTGCTGTCTCTATATTTCTAATACATTTTTCTTCATTTTTCCTTTTCTTCTTCCCAACCTTTACTTTTTTTTAAAAAAAAGCCTGTTTTTTCTACTTTGCTTTGTTATCCACAGCTCTCTCCTCCCTCCTTCATTCTTCCCCAACTCTATGTTGGTTGGCTATGGAGAAAGTATTTGCTAAATCTTCCCAAACCCCTCTTCTCCAAGCTGGAGAAATTCATGCCAACGAGAGAGAGAGAGTAGTTTATGAATTCTTGTACATATTTCTCTACTTTTTTGGTATGAGCATTGCCAGTGGAACCATCGTTGCTACAGTGCTCATCATGCTTTATTAATGATGCTTCAGAGATCCAAATGAGAAAAATGCTGACACTGCCCTGGAGCACTCATTGTGCTTCAGCATTGTCAATCCAAGCTTCCGCCACAGTTTTGATTATTTCCAGAACAGCTGTGTGGTGAATGAGAGATCTTCTCCAGGAGCAGGACCTTGGTGCTAGGACCTTTTATAGTTTCTTGCTTAAAATATATAAACGTTTGGCCTTTGTTGCTGATGCCCCCAGAGATTCTCTCTGTGTTTCGGATAGGGGCATTGCAGCCTTGGGTAGCATACAGATCTATCTGTCTGAGGCAGTAAAATGCAGATTATTACTCCAGGAAGAACCTAACTCCCGTTCCCTTTGTCAGTTCACTCCTCCTTAGGGAGGATGGCCTGAAGAACACTTGAGTGGATGAGATCTCAGTTCCAGCCAAGACTCCAGGACACTCAAGCTAGTCCAGCTGGACAAGGGGGACTTCCCCCAAGCCCAGCAGAGCAAAGTTCTGACAACCATTCCTGACCAGTGGAAGGAGGACAAGCCCAAGTCTTTCCCAGCTCACAATGATCTACCACAGATACTCCCTAGAGTTCATTCTGTAACCACAGTTTCCTTCCTTCCCCCATTCTCAAATCATTCCACAAGAGGGAAGCAGGCTCCCGTGCAATCTCACATCTCATCCATACAGGAATGATAGAATCAATTCTTCAGGCAGAGCATTTTCAGGAGGTCTGCCCTTCTTCAGGCTTTCTACCACTTTTTTTCTTAGAGGCCTTCATCCTGATCTTGTCTGACTGCATAACCACTGGGAAACTGAGCAAAAGGTATCTCTGAAGCTAGGATACTGTTGGTTGTTGGCCTCTTGCTGTTGTTGAGGATATACAAAGCCATTTGCTTTCGTATCCCATCATGCCATCCCATCACTTCATTTGTATCCTGCCTTTCTCCCAGAACTAGAATTCGAGGTGGCTTACAAAAAGGCAGAGCATACATAAAACATATGTGATTTAAAACATACAAAATTAAGATTAAAATTAAAAGAGTATTAAATAAAAGAATTAAAACCGATTAAAATTTACTTTTAAAAAGATTTTAAAAAATGTATCTGTGCATGTGGTTTCAAGTCACTTGTTGGCTTATAACAACCCCATGGATTTCTTAGGATTTTCTTAGGCAAGGAATAATCAGATGTAGTTTTGCCAGTTCATTCCTTTAAAATATAGTCTACAGCAGTGGTTCATAATCTTTTCTTTATCACGGGCCTTCCTTAAATATATTTTGTTGCTGCAGACCACCAAGACTTAACTCAAGGTGTCTTGTGTCTGTATATATGCAAGGAATTTCATATGCTTTCTCTTAGCCACTCAGTGTCATTCACTTGCATGTTCTTACTGCAAGCAGAAGTAGCAAGTGCTGAGTACATTTTTTGCATCAAACAATTTCATAACTTTTGAACAATTGAGATACTGTGATGAAAATTTAAATAAATGATGTCTGTCACCCACAAAGACTCAAAGACTCCTGCTGTTTGAGATTAATATATGACTGTTTGTCCAACTTTCCATTCATTCATTCATTCATTCATTCATTCTATTTTAACTGTAAAAGCTCATAACATTTCTTCAAGCCTTCACAGACCCCTTGTGAGGACATCACAGCTCCCGGGGGTCTATAGACGCCAGATTAAGAACCACTGGTCTACAGTAACTGGTATTTGTTGACAATCTCCCATCCATGTACTAACCAGGGGTTACCTCCTTAGCCTCCAAGATCAGATGGGATCTGGTGCCTTGAGGCACATCTTTAAAAGTACAGAACTATAAAAGCCCTCCCTTCCTTTTTCAATAAAATCAGTTTCCAACGGTTTACTTGAATTCCTTTGCAGTACTACTGTCAGACTGCTTTTCCTCAAGATCATTTTCCTGGTAACTGTCACCTCAGCCAGAGGTGTCAGTGCTAGGAGTCCTTTCTATTCGTCCAGTACTTTTGAAAATCACTCTGTCACATTGACTTTGGATCTGACCTTTTGCCCCAAGGTTACTCTGTTTTCCATTGTTCTCAATTTATTTCCCTACCTTCCTTTTGTCCTTATCACTTTGACCCTTCAGGAAAGCTCTGGCACAAACTTGATGTAAAAAGGGTTCCAAATATCTACATCTATCAGACTTAAATCTTTGGGTGTTCAGAGATCTTCTTTGTTTTTCTCACCCCACTATCTGAAAAAGAAAGATTAGTCTCACTTTTTTTGTCCACTGGTTAAAACCATATGCTTTCACATCCTTTGAGTCCCAGGGCCTCTCCAACCTTTCTCATGTTACCATACATCCTTCTAGATCAGCAGCTGAGTCTGTAGCCTGCTGCAATAATGCCCCTCCTGGGAAGTTTATAGAGTGGCAACATGGTCAAACCCTTCCAGTATCACCAGACACTATAAGCTAGACAAATAGGTTCTGCAAAAATTACCTTTGGCAGAAGGATCGAGTCATTCCCTTTTAATCAAGCCAATGCCCTTCCCTTTCTCTGACAGCTTGGGAATATCCTAATATAAGATGTCTCATTTGTTACATGCAGAGACACACTGAATACTTACTATAAAATTTATTCTTGTATGTGGAAGAAGGAGACATCCTCACAATTCCTTTTTTTGGGATAGCCCTTCTGGCCTGACAGTAGGCCCTCCATATTCATGAGAGTTTGGGACACAGGACCCTTGTGAAAGTGGAAAAACGCAAATAACTCCCTCCCCATGCGATTCTCCTCCGAAGCTTCCTTCCTCACATTTCTTTGGCTCTGGCCCCAGCATTGCAAGGGGAGGGGAGACAAGCTAAAAGGCTTACCAGTACTTTCCCTTCAGACAGAAAAGAGGGGAGTGCAGGACTTCTTATTACTACTGGCAGCCATCTTGAGAAAGGAGCACTTGATCAATGAGCAGCCAATACAAAGCAGCATGTGCAACCACATGGCACAGAGGCCACACCTTCAGCAATGGTAGGGACTTTGGTCACCCAAAAGGAAAAAACATCCATTTTAAACAGAAGCCTCACAAGGTGAGGAATGCAAGGGATGGGAGGAGGAAAATGGGGAGGAGAGGGAAGCATGTGCCTCACAAATAATCCAATACATAAAGGTCAACCCCACAAATGTGGAAGGAGGACTGTAATTGCTTTTCATATGTCTCCCTCCCGCTTCCTTACTCTGTGTTAGCTATAGTCTGAAAGTGTGGGCATAGCTATGGGCTTAGGTATTTATTATTTTGTTATATCACATGGCTCTTGCCTTGCCTGGTCAGTGATGAGAAAAGCCAGTGCTGGATGTCTCCTGCTTACAAGAATGGACGTTCACAGTTAGTGCCCAATGTGCCATTCCACGGGAGTTTAGATCATGTCCACTATATTTCAGAATTGCTTAAGGGCAATATTATTTAAAAGTTGGTTTCAGATAACATTCAAAATTGAATTGAATTTTGAGTGTTGAATTGAATAGTTAGATTAGCAAACTGAGTATTTTTATAAAGCAGATATGTCTTCTGATACTTTTGTTTCTTTGTTGTTTAGATCTTCTGTGTATTTTCATAAGTTTCAATACTACTGCTCTTGTTTAAACCTTATTTACATGTTCTGTACCAATCCAGGAGCAAAACGTATTTGTTTCAAATTGAATTGCAAAATTCTTTGGTTATGATAGTTATAATCAAGGAAGTAAAATATTGGCTTTGTATGGTTCTCAGATACAATAGATATTAATCATAGAAGGGTTAATAGTAATGCACTGTAGAACGTTCATTTGAAGCAGCGCATATGTTGAGTTTGATAAGTTTTATTTAAAGCAAATCAAGTCCAGAAGTTTAATTATAAAATCAAAACAAGAGGCATAAAGACCCACATATTTTTGATATGGTGTGTTGTTTTTTGAAAAATAGCACTTATCACAAATTTATCTGTATGTTCAATTTCCATGCATAATAACACCAGTTATTGTTATCATTATAAAAAGAGATTAACTGATAGGAAGTACAAACAAACGCAAATAAGAACTGAATGAAGAGGTGACAAAGAAGAAAAGACCACTTCAGTGTTAATTATAATTGCTATGAAGTCAGGACAAATTACATTATTTTCCACATGAACTGAAGGGATACCTGATGTTTATATGAAATATATAGTTAGATTTTTGCTTTATCTGTAGGTGACTTATCTCCTTTTCCTGCCTTCATTTTAATACCCTGTGATAAGTGATAAAGTTATACTTTATGTACAATACTATGTTTCTGCAGTATACAGCTGCCAATTAGAAAGAAATGTGTCAAAGTAACAGTTTAAGCTTTATTATCATGTTTATAAGTGAAAAGCAGAAAGCAAGAAAAACTGTTTTCTGATATCAACAACTATTACAGGCCTTGCATTTGGGAAACTAACGCCATTAAATATATAATATCTTGTTTTTGCAAGCAAGCTTAAGCACATGCGTTTGCAGCCTTTCATGTTTTATTATGAGATTCTTAAAATGTCAGCATAGCTCTGAATTCTAAATTTTCAAAAATAAAAAATGATTACCTTGCAATTATTATTAAAGTTACAATTGAAGTTGCATTTGAAAGACGTACAAATAAGAACTTAACAGCCGAGTATTGGAAGATTTTTCATGTTATCATTACCAGGATACCATTATCATGCTGACATGAAGAAACCCGTTATCTAGGTCATTTTTATATCAGACAAGAGGTCTTCACGAAGACAATAGCCAACAAGAATAAGGGAAGAATTCAGAACCTCCTTTTATTCTTGCTGCAAGCAATATTTGTACCAGCCTAAACAGTCATGAACATCTACAGGATTGCTTGCTTGTGAAGTACCTAAATATTTTTTCAGACATCTGGATCCTCTATAGTCTGGACTAAGGGGGGGCCAAATGTGGCCTATGGGCTTCATGCAGCCCCCCAGGACTGTTTTTGTGGCCCCAGGACGCCGGGGTCAAAAATAATGTTTATGCTCTAGGATATCCCTAACTTGCACTCTAGGGACATGGAGCGCATTTCTACCACATTTAGAGGCCCCCTGTATGCCCCCAGGGATCAACAATTTTTGCAAAAAATTTCAAAAACTTTTTTTTTTGCTCTGAAATGTTCCAAAATGTCTACTGGAAGGATCATTTTCACCACAATTTATGCTCTCCAGGCCAATTTAAGTCTAGAAGAGGCCCTTTTTGAAACCCAAAACATGGTGAGAATGCTTCCATACCCCCAGAGGTGCTCTGGGGGAAAATGATAAATTTTTTTGTTTTATGTTTTTTTGGAGGAGCAGATGCAGCCCTGCAGAGTCTCCTAGGAGACTCCTGCAGCCCCTTGGCCTTCCACAATTGCCCACCCTGGTTTTAAACCCTTTTTCAGCAAATGAGATGTCAACCTTCCCTTTAGCAAAAACCTTAGTACACTTCTCAGTGTTTAGTTTGAGTACTCATATAAAAGTTGTCACATTTCTCTTACCATTACATCCTTTGGAGACAGTTTGTCTATTTTTGAACAAATGCAAAGATATAGCCACGAGCCCTTGGTTTCTATCCATAACCCAATGTGGTTACACAACAGTATTGCATACTTACCATCACAAGTGCCTGCAAAATTATTCACCATACTCTAGAATTTCTGTAAGATAATCTATCTTTGTCAGAGAAAGAGGCTGAAGAACCTGCCCTACTCACTGTGTGATGCATGGGTTCTCCGTGTGCTTAATTTGTAATGCCAAAATGCAATGACATATTACGTCCTAGTCTAGATGTTAGACAATTAAATTCTTACATCAGGGTGAAGAAGTTTTACATGATTTCTATACAAACTGTCATTTTATTCCCTCATCACAAAGATTGGTGTGCAGCAATAGGTATCAAAACATTTACATTTATATAACCATTGCACCATTTTACAGAAGGTTTTTGCAGTTCTCCTTAATAAACCAGTCTTAACAATTCAGAGCTCTCCCTTTTCTCTTTTCATTGGCATTGAGGGTTTTTACAAAGGTACCTGGCAGCAGTGGTTACAGCATAGGTTTGCAGAAACTATATCGGAAACCACTTTGATAAAGAGCTTCTGTATCACACTTATTCTTCTGACTGATTTAGGTCTTCTGGTCACAGAATAAAATTTAGTGCCCTCTTAGACTATCAATAGGTATAAAGCAGTTGCCTTAATAGTTACAGTGGATCAAATTGTTTGCTTATCTCAAAATTTTGGAAAGCCTGTCTGTGACATCAGACGTATGGTACAAAGTTTACAGATGCAAATTGTAAAATATATTTCAGTTCAAAATTTCAGGATAGATGATCCAAAGAAGAACCAATTGGTGCCTCTAGATGTAAAGTTCTCTCTTCTGTAGGGGACATATGGAAATCATTTGTTGAAGGGGATCTCTTTCAAGCTCAGGAAACCTTCCATCACAGTAACTGTGGTTGTCTTCAGCTTGAGTTGGAGTACTCACTATTTTTTCTTTTCAAAATCAAAAATAACTGGAAAGCCTTTGAAAGATGATACAGCATGAATGTCTAGAATTTCTAGTGGTTCAGGAAATTCTCAAAGCACTTCTCAAGTTTTTTGTAGGCTACAGTTTTTCTTGCAGACGGTTGCATATTGTGCCAGCAAGCAAGAAGATACCTGTTCAATTACTGTGCTCAGATGTACTATCCAGCTCTGGTATTGGTTCATAGCAGATCAATTACATCCTTAGCCATTTATTGGATGGGTGAAAAGAACATGAGAGTAGATGTTTTCAGCTATGCAAATTGCATATCACATAAATAGCAGTAAACACACAATGATCCATTTGACATGGAGGAAGATATTCAGTGTCCTGGATTTTGTTTCACTGGAGATCATCAGACATCCTTGGTGGGAGATACATTCCTAGACTGATGAGGATAATAAAATATACATAGATCCACTAGTCCAACTGCTTACCAGGGTAGTGGTTAAGGTCAGGCAAAACAGTAGAGATTGCATATTGTTAACTTCATGGTAGTCTCATCACCCACTAGTTTCAGCAGAGTTTTTCACCAAATTGTAATATCCCTTACATTGACATCCTGGAGGATATGCAGGAGTTGTCTTGTTCAAGAGAGATTCTAGACATTCCAGAATATCTCATATATACCACATTCATCTGGCAGTAAGAGACTGAGGACTGAGTTTTCCAAAGTATCCATGTTTGCTTCAGATTGAATTTGGCTTATCATCTAGAATGTTCTCCTTCACTTGAAATAGAAGGGTTTAGCATTTAGTTTCCTAAGGATACACTTAGCAATGATTTTAGCTAACTTTAGCTAACTTGGGGGTGCTTGGTTTATGCACCTTAGCTCAAGACACTTTGTGAAAGTTCTGTGAAACACTTATCCTGATCCTAGCAGTAACTCAGTGTAGTATATTGGTGTTTTTATCACAGCTGATTAAGAAACTTTTTTCAGCTTCTTGAAACAAGAAGTCTGAATTTATTTGTACTAAAGGTGGTATTTCTGTGATAATTATGTCAGTGCTCTAGGTTGGCAAATGGTGTGCCTTATGTACCTTATATGATTGTATGTACCTTGTGTCATTTTTTATAAGGATAAGATAATCTTTTACAATGACATTTACTTTCTGCCCTAAGTTGCTTTAGGACTTCATATCCCACAGAACAGTGTTCTGTCCTTCCTTGGTGTTTACTCCCCATTCTTTAAATCTTAGGTGTGTGTTGACCTTTCTTTTAGACAGCTTTTTCAAGAAATCTAAGAAGTCCCTTATTATGAAAGTTTTAATTGAGGTCTCCCCATTTCAAGTGAATAATTCACTAAATGGATCACATCAACCATTCCTTGTTTTATGAGCTAATGAGTTACCCTTTTCACTCAGTCATAGTAGTTTTCCTTAGAAGGGTCTGCACTAGAGAATTGTTGTATGGCAGTTCAACCTCAGCCATCCACCTTTATTTGTCATTATTGTTTGGACCTAGGGAAAATTCTTCATTTCAGAGAGCAGTTTTGTTGTTGACCTTGGCATGTCATCCAAATCAGCTCCATAAGGAGCTACGTGTGTGTGTTACAAATACTATGAGAAAAGGTATTCTTTGGTCATCTGTGAACTCATGCTACCTTCTCTCCTCCCACTGTTGGATGTTTTGTCTCTGCCTTGCTGCAGTGACATGGATCTAGAGGGAATGCTGAATGGCATGAGGCTTTGATCAAATGACTATTTCTCACTTGTGGAAGTTTTCAAAGCATGTTCTGCACAGGAAATCCCATATAAATGAGTTCACAGATGACCACTTGGAAGACCTATTGTTACAAATAAGCATCCTGTTTCTTTGGAAAAACTGCAATATCTATTTAATAGCAAATATCTAGTTGTTTAAAGAATAGATGTATTCCACAAATACTGTGTTTACCAGAGTTAGGAAACTATTAATGTCATTACACACAGGACTGTTAAATAATCTTGAAAATATAGTGCACTAAAATGAGAAAAATGTAAAGAGCAGTGGTATGTACAAAAATCTCTACCATTGAAATTTGTACTTGTCACCTACCAGTAACTTTTCAGTGACTCTTAATGATAACCATGCTGGTAACTTTTGTATTCTTGTTACATGTTGCAGGCACACACTACCTGTGCATAAATGTCTGTCTACTCAGTTTACCTTCTGTGCATCTGAAAAAGTGGGTTGCAGTCTACAAAAGAACATGTTAGTCTTTAAGATACTACAAAACTCTTCATTGGTTTTGTTC
>CAOLHI010002159.1:195000-270000 GCA_948474755.1 Ctenosaura bakeri
TAATTCTGAGTTTCAATTCATTCATGTAACTTCTAATGATTTAGCAGCTTACAACTGAAGTCCTTCGTAAAGGATGTTTGGGACTAAAGGGTAAACTGTTTAGAGATCATCTATAAGTAGTTATCTCCAATCAGATATGCTAGGATTCTAAAGTAACAGCTAATGTAATTTAACTTCTGAAAAGCCATTTTTCTGGTTGCAACAATGTCACGATCCAAGAAGTGTGCTTTTTCTGTGTGGCTGAACATGCCACAATAATTGCTTAAAGAAAAAAAGGGGGGGCAATTTGTGTGTACGATTAGCCTTCACATTTGATTATTGAATTACTGAAAAAAATGGTATAATTTATGAACAGATTCTCTTGGAGCACATGTTATATAAATCATTGTGTTTGAAACCTTGCTTCCTAATTAACTCTAGATATACCTTAAACATGGTACTGTAGAGAGGTCTAGAAGAATATATGCTTCATTCAAGAGAATACTATCTCCCATGTGAAACATTTAGTTGCAGACAAGCTAGTGGTTCCACAGCAGTGTCCTTTGCTCATGGTGGCCTTACTTGAAAGACCACACAGGTATGTCAGTAGTTAGTGTATTCACATTGCAGCTGCCATTCATAACAATTCTCGTTAAAAGTGGCAGAATGAGATCTGGATCTTGTAATGTTGAAGGAAGAGAATCTCCTAGGCCCTGCTGTAGAACTAATAAGCCCGAGGAAAATGGAACCATCCAGGGAGGCACAATTTTCCAAAAGGATTAAAATAGTTTTATTTTGAGCATAGAAATACTGAAACCCATGTTGGTAGCTTAGAATTAGCATATACTGAGAAGTTAGTACATCAAAAGGCACAAGAGGTGTTAAGCTTATCAAGAACTTCTCCCTACATTCAGAAAGAACAGAGATAGTTTGATATTGACTTGGTTGAGCTTTAAAAGAAATCATAAAGAAGGTTGATGTTGTGACACATATCTGACAGAGCTGAACCTCTACATCAATTGATATCTTGCATATATCCATCTTTTCCAGCAGCTCTAGTGCATAAGCCTTTATGAGTATAGATTGCTCTATTCTTTTCCAGAGCCACTTGAACTTTTTAATTTGGGAGGTGGAAATAAAAGGAGTAGTACCATTTTTTTAAGCAAAGGGACATACCTGAAGAAAAAGGACATACCTGAAGTGGAAAGGGTACATACCTGAAGTGAACGTTAAATTAAAGTACCGGTACATGTTTTTGTGGAATAAAGCTTTTGGAATGCCTATCTGATTTCCTTTGAATGCTTTACTAGGTCTGTGAAGAATTTTGGCCAGACTAAAGAGTCTTCTTGAGGTTTGTGGTTCATTTGACTCGCCCTATGAACTGTCCAGGCAAGCAGCATAGGGACCGAACTGTGGGTTCTCCAGTGTTGTTGGTTTGTTTTGTTCTAAGGAGAACACTATGTTTCCAAGAAGATCCAAAAATCTTAGGAAAAGCTGGATGTCTCAACTTGTATAAACTGAGCCAGTGCACTGTAGTAGTTTTAGTGTTGGACTGTGACTCTGGAAACCAAGCTTTGAATCCCTACTCAGTTGTGGAAACCCACTGAGTGACCTTGAGCAAGTCACACTCTCTCAGCATCAGAAGAAGGCAAAGGCAAAAACTTCTCCTGAGTGAACAGCCTCACTCTTCCTGATGCCTGGGTTGTGCCTCCTATTATAATTGTAATTATAATTGTGTTGACATAGCTGTGTAGAGACAGCTCTTGCTCTCACTTCCTCGAATAGGATGCAATGATTCTTACTGAATTTCTTTGTTGTGGTGGAAAGGCATTAAAGGGAAGCTTGTTTTATTTTCTTTTTCACATGCTGTGAAATTAATCACATGATTTAAAGGAGGGTAAGAACTGTTCAACTTGTAAGACCATTCTACAGTGTCCTGTGCTGCATACATAAATGCAGCATGTTTAGGTATACAATGTGTTTAAGTTTATATTTAAGCTATATATAGACAGACTTACCTCTGTACTTTTCCATATGGCTTTACATTGCAAGCCCTCTTACTAAGAGCTATGGTATGCAACACAGCAACAAGAACTTGGATTGTTGATTGGATTTTTGCCATGCTGTTTACTGGAAAATAGTTTTGAGGATTGCAACTATACAGAATGATGCTGCTGACTGAGTTGAAAAGGGCACTGAGAATTGACTGTATCACACCATTTTTTAAAGCTGCACTGGCTGGCAGTTCCAGCCTGACTTTAAGGTGTCAGTTCTAGTGTACAATTCCCTCAATGGCTGAGGTCCTAGTCCTAAGTATTTGAAAGACCACCTGCTGCAGAAACAAACAACCTGGGATTTAAAATTGCCTAGGGAGGTTTTGCTTGTGCCCTTAATATGTGTGGCCTCTAGGGAAACTACCCACGGCAAAGCCTTCACTCTGATGCCCACCCTAATGGAGATGTTAAAGACACATTTATTTGTGCAAGCTTCCAGGTGACAGGCAACTGGTGCATTTTTATTCTTGCTGATCCTTGCTTACTATTTTATTGTTTTTTGTTATAAACCTGGGAACCTAGTGTTGTGGTTTTAGGGGTTTAAAGCTGGCATCACCTTGGCATGAGGAGAGTCAAAATGGAGAAAAACAAATACATACATTTTATTTACTTGATTTTGGTTTTAAAATAAACATGAATAAAGGGTGAAATCCAGCTCTGTGAGAGTAGAAGGGTACTTGTACAACACTTCACCCTTTCCTTCAGCTTACTCGCAAATAAGGCATTTCATAAGGAACAAAATGGAAACTAAAAGCCCCCAAAAGGCAGAAGTTGTGAGACTTGAGTCAGTACATGGCAAAAAAGGAAACAAAGTCTGTTTCCTACAGGTCCTTATTCAGGTCTTCTTCCAGAACCTTTCTTGTAATTCCTTTAGTTTCTTCTCTGAACCAATACCCTGAGTTCTTAATCCAGCACTTGGTCTTCAAAGCAAGCAGAACACAACCACTGAAACCTTATTCAGTACCTACTTCAGATGGCTTGGAAGAAGAGATGGTATCAAAACAAGAAGTGACTTCAATAGGTAATCCATTTTGCCTGCAGAATTGTTTCTGCGACAGTTTCCAATTCAAGCAATTTACACTGAAGCTGTCACAAGAAAAAAAAAGTACAAGAAAATAATTTTCTTTCTGTAAAGCAGGAAAGGGAATTTTCTTCATGGTTCATCTCTCTCTCTCTCTCTCTCTCTCTCTCTCTCTCTCTGTTTCTCTCTCTCTTTTTTTTCCCTTCTGTGTAGCTCTTCAACAGGTTACCCAAAGGTGAATGGAATAGCCTAGTAAGAGGAAGGGCAACTCCCAGTTTGGTGAATAGGTTCATTCCTTTCATGCAAACATCATAAACATGACCAGGGTGTTCTTCCTACTGGTGGCCAATAAGATACCTTTGCCTCAGTAGCAGTCATCTCTTGTAAGAGTGAAGGTTGCAAGGTGTTGTGGAAAGATTATTTTACCAAGACATGATTTAGTGAGCCAGACTCCATTACTTATCAGTATGGTGACTTTGTTGCCATTTCAGCAACACCAAGCTTCTCAACAACATCTACTTCTAGAAGTTGCCTAGAAAATAAGGTTCTTTTTCATTCTTCACTGTGTACTGTTTCACAGCCTCAGAAGCTCTTACTAATAGTAGCCTCAAGTTGTTTTGGATTGGGAAGCCACCTCCACGATTACAGAGAGTGATGACCATGTGGCTCAGTCATAACTCACAATGGAGACTGTAATTAAGAAATCAGAAGATGACTATGGGCCTTTTCTGCACTATACTGTTATAGTGCTACTATTCCACTTTCAACATCCTATGCGATCCTGGGGTTGGTAGTTTTAGGGAAGAGTATTTAGAATTCTTAGCCAGAGAGCTCTTTGGCCTCAGTAAACTACAAACCCCAAAATTCCACAGGATATTGAGGGTGAAATAATAGCACTACAACAGTGTAGTGCGGAAAGTCCATAAGATTTGGGAATGCAGCTATGAAGGAACTAGACACTCAAAAGTAAAGATACATGACTGAATACAAAAGTGAGGATCATCCATGCAGTCATATTTCTGATTTCTGTGTATAGTTTTGAAAGCTTGACAGTAAAGAGTGGACAGGGAGAGGATCGACTCATTTGAAATGCAGTGCTGTAGAAGAATTCTACAGATACAGTGGACTACCAAAATAACCAATAAATAAAGCCAAAGGGCCTTTCCATACTGTACTTTTATAGTGCTATTATTCCACTCTCAACATCTCATGGAATTCTGGGGTTTATAGTTTTCTGTGGCTGAAGAGCTCTCTGACAGAATTCTAAATGCACCTCCCTAAACTGCAGACCACAGCATTCCAAAGGATATTGAAAGTGGTTGATAGCACCGTAACAGTGCAGAAAGGCCTAAGGTGACTAAACTCAGCTTTCTAAGCCATTCTCCTAGAGTTTGGTATTCACACGTTTTACCATTTTGGCCACCTGCCTCTGTACACATTTCAGCTTGTTGATATCTCTCAAGAGCTGCTGTGCCCAAAATTAGACACAGTATTCCAGGCAGTTCTGACCAAAGCAGAATAGACCAGGACTTCTACTTTCCTTGATCACAACACTTATGCTCCTATTGATGCAACTTATGATTGTCTTGGCTTTTTTGCTTGCTGCATCACCCCATTAGCTCACACATAGCTTATGACCAACTATAACCTCTAGATTCTTTTCATATGAACTGCTGTTAAGCCAGGTGTTAGTCATCCTACATTTCTACATTTAGTTTTTTCTTGTCTAAATGCACTACCCCATTTTGTTACTTCCAATGTGTGAACTTCATTTTGAATCCTGATCATGTCCTTTGTGATATTAGCTGTTGCTCTTTATGTGGTGACATCTGCAAATTTGATAAGCACTCCTTCTGTTCCATCATCCAAGTTATTTTCAAAGGTATTGAAGGACACTGAGTCCGAAATATAACATTGTGTTAGTCCACTAGTACCTCCTCTACAGATAAAGAAGACCCAGTGGTCAGCACCCTTTAGTATTGGTTGGTCAACCATTTATGAATCCACTGACAAGATCATTGTCCATCCCACAAAATTTACCAGCTTCTCTGCAAGGATGTTATAGGGGAACCTGTCAGAAGCTTTATTGAAATAAAGTTATACTACATTAGTAGAATTCCCCTCATCTACTAAGCTTGTAAAGATTAGTTTGGCATGAATTGTTTTTGAGAAACCCATGCTAGCTCTTAGTAATCACAGCATTTCTTTCTAAGCTCTCTCAGACTGCTTAATGACCTGGTCTAGATTCTTTCCTGATATTGAAGTGATGCTGATTGGTCAGTAGTTGCTTTGGGCCTCTTTTTCTTTTTTTTCTTTTTTTTTTTCTTTTTTTTGAAAACAGGACTACATTTGCCCTCCTGCATTCTGCTGGAACTCATCCCTTGTTCTCCAAGAATTCTCAAAGACTTATCAACAGTAATTCTAAGATTATATCTGCAAGTTCCTTTAGTATCTTTGGATGTAGATCATCTGGCCTTAAAGACTTAGATTCATGTAGAGAAGCTAGGTATGCCTATATTTTCTCTTTACCTACACCTATTTGGGGCTTCAGTCCCTTTACAGCATCATTTGTTGTATCTTCACCAAATAGATTACAGTGTGCCCTCAGTATATGCAGGGGTTCTGTTACAGGAAATCCTGTTTAAAACAAAAAAACCCCATGAAATACTGCATCCCATTATAGTCAGTGAATGTGACGTCCACGCCCACTACATCCATTGACTATAATGAAATATGACACTTCATGTGACCTTGCATTTGTGCTTGCAGGGGCTTGCGAGAGGAGGTCTCACTGTAGGACCTTTTGATTTCTTTTTTTTGGGGGGAGAAGACTGATGCAAAGAAGATACTGAGCAATTCTGCTTTCTCTCTGCCCTTTGTTAGCTTCTCACAATCTTTTGTGGTTGTACAGTTTCTTTGTTAGTCTTCTTGCTCCAAAAATAGCTGTACACATACCCCATTTTATTATATTTAACCTCACTAGAAAACTTGGGCTAATTCTGAGCTTTCCTTATTTTTTTCTCTTTAAGTATTGAGCACTTCAAGAGGTTTGTATAAACCGAAGACGTTTGTATACCTCTTTGGTGATTTCATCCTTTTTTCCCATTTCTTATACATGTCTCTTAAATCTCAGCTCATTTGAAAGTTTTTTTATATGTCAGCCCTGATTTCTTTAGACACTGCTGATTTTCCCTCCTTTGTGGAAGAATTTCATATAACTGAGAGCCAGTGTGGCATAATGGTTTGGGTGTTGGACTAGTATTCTGGAGACCAGAGTTAAAACCCCTGCTTAGCCATAAAAACCCACTGGGTGATCTTGGGCAAGTCACAATTTGTCAGCTTCAGAGGAAGGCAACAGCATACCTCCTCTGAATAAATGTTGCCAAGAAAACCCCATGATAGGTATGCCTTAGGGTCATCATATGTTGGAAATGACTTGAAGGCACACAACAACAAAAATGATAAGTTAACAAAGCCTCTGACAAAGGGGCTCTTTGTAGCACCCCACGCCACCCCATCAACTGTATAGCTAGAAGTGTTTTTAGCAGCACCAGCACTGTGAGAATGGTGAAGGTGGGCTAAAGAAAAGAGAGTAGAAAATCTGCAAGGAATATTTTGGAACAGAAAATGCATTGTGATCCTTTCTGTTTTTAAAAATTCTTCTTCGTGGTCTCTGTGCCTTCATACACTAGGAGCTTTAGCGCCTGCGCGGTAGCGTTCGGAAACTTCTAGAGCTTGTTCGCTTGGCAGGAACCCCTCCCCCACGCCGGTACTGCGCATGCTCCTCCCGCCGAGCAACGGTCTCTCCTCAGTTCTTTCTCATCCGCCGTCGCGTACGGAAGGTTCTTTAGTTTGTTCCTCTCACCTTTGTGCTTGGCTTGCTGTTTTCACGGTTTTACGGACTTTTGGACTGTCTCTGACCCCTCTTTCGGACTTCCCCTTCGGTTTTGGTCTTTTCGGATTTTCGCAGTTTGGCGTTCTTCGTCTTATGTCCGCGCTCTTCAAGAAGTGCGTGTCCTGCGGGCGCAAGGTTGCCCTCAACGACAACCACAAGGAGTGTCTCTTCTGTTTGGGTGAGTCCCACAACATCCGGACTTGCCCAATTTGCCGGGATTTTACTCCCCAAACTCTCCGCAACCGGTCCGCGAGACTCAAGTCTTATTGTTGGGAACAGTCTCTGCGGGCGATAGACGAGACCTCCACTTCCAAAATGGCCGACAAGAAGACGACCACGCCATCGACGGTATCGGCGGCTGCCGTTCCGTCCACCTCGTCGGTATCGGGCTCGGTACCGGCGAAAACGCCGATCTCGGCGTTACCGAGGATCCCGAAGCTGTCGGCGACTGCCAAGTCAGCAAAAGGATCCTCGACGGCGAGGAAGGCTGAGGCTCCCCTGACGGAGACGCCTGCTAAAAAGCGCCCTGCTCCGGATGGAGGCAAGGGCAAGGAGAAGGAGAAGAAGAAGAAGGAGGAGAAGAAGCGCTCCCTGGCTGGGGACGTTCAACCTCCTCCTCCTCCTCCTACTCAGCGGCCTTCCAAAGGGCGAGGCGAGTCCGTCGATCTCTCGGAGGATGAGATCGAGGACGTTCCCCAACAGCGCCCGGGCTCGCCTGTGGCAGACCCTCCAACCCTGGTGGAGGAGCGCCACCGCCCTCCTAGCCGTCGCAGGTCGGCCGACCTGCAGCAGAGAGAGCCCTCTGCTTCTCCGGAGCGGCGTTCGACCTCCTTCCGGTCCCGGTCCCGCTCTTCCGAGCGTCCGGTGGCCTCGCCGCCTCCTAGGGAGACAAGAGAGGAACAACCTCGCTCGTCTGCCTCCAGATACACCTCGGCGTCCTACGTGGCCAGGTACGCGAGGGAATCTGAATGGAGAGAGCGCCCGGCCTCTTATCGGTCACATTCGCCATCGTACCGGGATCGGTACCATCGTGGCCCGAGTCGCTGGGAGACCTTCCGGAGGTCCCGGTCACCTCGTCGACAGCGCGAATCGCGCTCGCCTAGAGGGGACGAGGCTCGGTACCGTCGACGCCGAAGCCGATCTCCGTCGGACCGCCGCTCCTTCAGCCGCTCTCCCTCTCCTCGATATCATAGGGCGAGGGAGCCTTCACCTCGGTATCGGGCGATATCGCCACCTCCTAGGGTCACGGCAACGGCGACGCGCCCTACGGAGTCGGTGGTGACTGAGCGGGCTACGACGACGTCAGCCTGCCAGACTACCCCTGTCACCACTAAGAAGGTGAAGTCAGTAGTCAGCCAGCCCAAGCGGGACGCTGCTACTACCACCGCCCCGGCTGCAGAGAAGCCTAGGAAGGCAACACCTGTGGCGACTGCGAAGGAGCCGGAAAGCGAGCGGCGAGAGGACTCACCGACCTCAGAGTCGTACGACTCGAGTGCGGAATCAGAGGTGTCTGAGGCAGCCTCCCAGGAGTCTCCTCCGCTGGGATTCGGGGACCCGATCCCAGATTCTGCTCCAGAGGACGTCCACCAGTTCTCTGCGATGCTGCTCCGCATGGCTACTACCCTCGGCCTTAAGATCGCCGATGCGGAGCCGGAGGACGACGATCCAGCCTTCTCCGTCTTCGAGGAGAAGCGACCGGCCGCGGCCCCGCTGCCTCTCCTGCCCCGGGTATCCAGACTGGTGAAGGCCGCCTGGGATAGGCCGGCCTCGGCTCAGCCGATACCGCAGCGGTTGGAACACCTCTACAGGGTGCAGAAGGATAACGCCGGTTATCTCTTTAATCACCCTGCACCGAACTCTGTGGTGGTCGAGTCGGCACAGACGAAAGGCTCCGGCAGGCAACACACCACCCCGCCGGACAAAGAGGGCAGGAAGTTGGATGCCTATGCAAGAAGGTTCTATTCAGCTGCCTCCTTGCAGATCAGGCTGTCCAACACTCAGGCTTGCCTCGCGGCATACCTGAAAAAGGTGCTCGATCGCCTGCAACCGGCGATGGAGGCGGTACCGGAGGACATCCGCCAAGCCTCCTCCGTGATCTTCAACGAGGCCATCTCCATCGCTCGGCAGCAGATGGCCTCCTCCAGGCACGCAGTGGAGATTGCCTCCCGGATCATGGCGGGATCCGTCGGCCTGCGCCGCCATGCTTGGCTGCGGCCGGCCGACATCCAGGAGGACACCAGAAGGAGGATTGAAGATCTCCCCTTCGACGGTGAGGGCCTATTCAATTCGTCCACAGACGAAGCTTTGGACAATCTCGTTAAGGCGAGGCTGACCGCCAAGAAGATCGGGCTACAGCCGGCCACGCAAGCCCGCAGGACCTCCACCTTCCGCCCATCCTGGCGACGATCTTCCACCTCGTCGTTCCAGCGTTCGGCCCAGTCTGGACAGTCGAGACCGTCCTCCGGCTCATCGGCCAGACGCACGATTAGGCGACGCCCGGCTTCGTCCAAGAAGTCCTCCTCCGAGACAAAGTCTCGGTTTTGACGTGCCTGGCAGGACCTACCAATACCCACTCTTCAGCCTACCATCAGCGTTCGGAGACCGACCGACTCTTGCTCGACATCTCGCGGAGTGGCAGTGTGTCACTACGGACTCTTGGGTGCTTTCCATCGTCCGTCTTGGCTACGCCATCGAGTTTCTCGATATTCCTCCTCGAGGCGTTTACTATTCCACGCCGTCGAGTCCGACCCTCCTGGAAGAGATCCAATCCCTCCTCCAGAAAGGGGCGATCGAGCAGCTCCCGCAAGAGGCCAAGACCACCGGCTTCTTCTCCAGGTACTTCACGGTACCGAAAGCCGACGGTACCCTCCGGCCGATCCTAGACCTCAGAGGGGTGAACTACTACATCCGCCCCAAAAGGTTCAAGATGGTCACGATACCGTCGATCCTGCCCTTCCTACATCGAGGGGACTGGTTCGCCTCCATCGATCTCCGAGACGCATACTTCCATATCGCCATTCGCCCGCAGCACAGACGGTACCTCCGCTTCGCAGTCGACGACACCTGTTACCAGTACAAGGTGCTGCCGTTCGGACTCTCAACTGCCCCAAGGGTCTTCACCAAGTGCATGGCCCCGGTGGTATCCTTCCTGCGGACGAAGGGTACTTCTGTCTTCCCTTACCTCGACGATTGGCTGTTGGTGGCGTCCTGCAAACAGAGACTTTACCACGACGTCCACATGACGTTGTCACTCCTGACCCGCCTTGGTCTACGGGTGAATCCGAAAAAGTCCCACCTCGAGCCGGCGAGGATCTTGGACTTCATCGGGGCGACGCTCGACTCGACCTCCGCCAGGGCGTACCTACCAGAGTCTCGAGCCCAAACCCTGATCCGGGCCGCCGCTCACGCGCCTACGGCCCCGACATTATCTGCGAGAAGCGTCCAGCAGCTCTTGGGCTACATGGCTGCAACGACCGCTGTGACATATCTCGCCAGGCTGAGAGCGAGACCTCTTCAACACTGGTTCGTCCGCATATTCGACCCCCTGCGAGACGAACAGACACTCCGACTGCAGCTGCCGGAAGATGTCCGCTCATCCCTCCGATGGTGGCAGTCGCGACGCAATCTCATGTCAGGGATGCCTTTCCAACAGCCGACACCGAAGGTGACGGTAACGACCGACGCCTCCCTGTATGGATGGGGTGCCCACTGCGGCGATCTCAGAGTCCGCGACAGATGGACCGACGACGAGACCGCTCTCCATATCAACGCGCTGGAGCTGCTCGCCGTCTGGAAAGCCCTACGGGCGTTCCGCCACGCCGTGGCGGAGCGCACGGTCCTGATTCTGACGGACAACACCACCGCCGTCTGCTACATCAACAGACAAGGTGGGACTCATTCCACGACCCTGCTCCACATCGCGCTCGACCTGTGGGAATGGTGCATTCGCCTGCACACACATCCCGTGGCGGTTCACCTGGCCGGGCAGGAGAACACCACGGCAGACGCCCTCAGCAGGGACACCTCATCCCATCACGAATGGTCTCTCTCCGGAGAGGCGTTCAGACTGATTCGGGACCGCTGGGGCGAACCATCGATCGACCTTTTCGCGACCAGGGAAAACGCGAAGTGTCGCCGATTCTGTTCCAGAGCGGGCCACGATCGTGCCTCCATCGGGGACGCTTTCCAGTTTCCGTGGACCGGGGAACTCCTCTACGCGTTCCCGCCGTTCCCGCTGCTCGGCCGGACGATATCGAAGATCCTCGCCGACCGAGCCGACGCGATCCTGGTAGCCCCGTACTGGCCGAGGCAACATTGGTTCGCACCCCTGCTACAAGCCGCGCGAGACGACCTGCTCCGGTTGCCACCGACACCGGACCTGCTCTCCCACTCCGGCGGCCGAGTCCTCCATCCGGACCTGCCACGCCTGGCCCTCCATGCCTGGAGGATATCGCGCTAGACGATCCCGTACTCGGTACCGTCCTCGTCGCGGCCAGGAAGGAATCCACCCGTCGCAACTATCAATACAAGTGGCGACGCTTCCTGACCTTCGCTAACGAAAGGAGTGAGCCGGTATCGCCCGCGGGGCTCTCTACCGTCCTGCATTTCCTCCTGCACCTCTGGCAACAGGGGCTGGCGTTTCCATCCCTGAAGGTGTATCTCTCCGCGATCGTGGCATACCAACCACCACGGTCGGCTGCCTCGGCCTTCTTCAGGAACGATACCGTTAAGCGGTTCCTGAAAGGACTTCATCATCTCTACCCGCCGGTATCGCCGCCGCTACCGCCGTGGTCCCTCTCGCTGGTGCTCTCGCAGCTGACAAAGCCGCCCTTCGAGCCGATGGCGACCTCGGATGATAGGCTCCTGACCATGAAAACTGCCTTCCTGGTAGCGGTGACCTCAGCGAGGCGAGCGGGTGAGATCACAGCTCTTCGATCCGATGAACCCTTCACGGTCTTCCACAGAGACAAGGTGGTCCTGAGACCTGACATCTCGTTCCTGCCTAAGGTGGTGTCCAGTTTCCATCTCAACCAGGACATCATCCTGCCTGCCTTCTTCCCGAACCCGACGACACCGTTGGAGCGGTCTCTCCACTCCCTGGACGTGCGTCGGGCCGTGGCCTTCTACATGTACAGGACTGCTTCCTTCCGACAGACGCCGCATCTCTTCGTTTGCTATGGGCGACGTCGGAAGGGCCTCAAAGTGTCCACCCAGCGCTTCTCCAAATGGGTGGTGAGGACTATTCAACTGGCGTATGAGCTCGCGAGGAAGCCTCCGCCAGTCCTGCTTCGAGCCCACTCCACCAGAGCGGTGGCTACTTCTGCGGCCCTCCTACGAGGAGTTGACCTGCATGAACTCTGCCGTGTGGCGACCTGGTCCCAACCATCGACCTTCGTGCGCCACTACAGGCTCGACTGCCGGTCGCGCAGAGATGCCCGGTTTGGACGTGAGGTGTTGGCTTCCGTGCTGTAGGACCTGACCCGCCGTCCGACCGGTAAGCTACACAGTCTCCTAGTGTATGAAGGCACAGAGACCACGAAGAAGAAGAACAGGTTGCTTACCTGTAACTGTGGTTCTTCGAGTGGTCATCTGTGCCATCATACACACCCGCCCTTCCTCCCCTCTTTCTCAGGTCCCTGTAGGTTCTACGGCGGACGACAGAACTGAGGAGAGACCGTTGCTCGGCGGGAGGAGCATGCGCAGTACCGGCGTGGGGGAGGGGTTCCCGCCAAGCGAACAAGCTCTAGAAGTTTCCGAACGCTACCGCGCAGGCGCTAAAGCTCCTAGTGTATGATGGCACAGATGACCACTCGAAGAACCACAGTTACAGGTAAGCAACCTGTTCATCATAAACTTCCTTAAGCAACTTGTCAGCTATGATTCCTTAGCCATACTGTGCCTATTAACATATCAACTAGTTTAGTTTGACGTCTCTGGATACTAGTCCTTGCAAATACTAGTTATGTGCTTTTGCTCCCTATTAAAAGAAAGTTAAAAATGAAACAATGAAACTTTTAAAAAGAGTAATTTGAGTAGAACTTGAAAGAAGTATAGTTTGCATGAAGAAAGAGTTTGGAGGAAATATTGTTGAGTATTGTGCTGCAGCTGTTTCAGTACAATGAATACATAGTAACTCTGTATATGTTTTCTATAATAGCTCATTTGCAGAAGTGTTTATTTCAGGAAATTTCAAACTTTGAAGTGAAACTTTGGGATAAAATAGTTTGCTGTCTTAAAGTTTAGTTAAAAAGACTGCAGTATCCTCTTACCAAGTAACTCCTTAAAAGCTGAAAAATATGTCTCACTGTGTTTTTTTTTTAATTGCTTTTATTAGGAAGATCCATTGGTAGATGTTTTGCGTTCTCACTAATACTTCATATGTGCTTTCGTGGGTCTTGAGGTAGCACTCTTAATGCTATGAAGCCCATATTGTGTGGATACACTCATTCATTTCGGATACACTCAGTCACCTAATGCAGTCCATGCAATATATATGTGATAGCTTGCACTGATCCTCTAGCGACTTGTACTAGTGGCAGTTGCTTATGGTGACTGAAAGTGGTGCTTTATGTCACCACAAGGGGAGAATACACTGCTTCAACATGTGGGTTATATCTAATGTACTGAGCCAAGAGTTCAGGAACCTTTTGTTCATATGTAACATAAATATCATCTGTACCTTTTCACTAGCTTTTCTGCCTTTCTGGCCAGGTTTTCACTTCTTTGTACTGTAAATGTAAATATAAAGCCTATATACAATTATATCTCTGTTAACGAAATAGATATGTTCTGGGCGTATGTCTTTAACATAAAATTTGGTACCAAAGGTAGAAATAACATGAAAAGAATAGGGATAGGTTCCTACTCTGCAACACACACACACACACTAAAATCAGGTTGGTATGTTGCAGCAAAACTAACAATATGCACATATGAAATTAAAGAACCAAGTCAGCTAAGTTTTGCCAAGTAAAACAAAAACATTTTGAACCTTCTAGAGCCCATTTAAATGCTTCCTTCACAATGCATCTAGGAATAATTTTTTTCTTTCACTGCTGTTGTCATTGTCATTGTGTGCCTTCAAGTTGTTTCCCACTTGGGCTATCCTATCATGGAGTTTTCTTGGCAGAACTTGTTCAGAGAGGGTTTGCCCTTGCTTTTGGTGAGGCTGAAAATGTGTGAGTTGCTCTAGGTCTCCAGTAGGTTTCCCTAGCTGAGTGGGGATTCAAACCCTGGTGCCCCATTGCCCTATTCCAACACTCAAGCCATTATACCATGCTGGCTTTCACTACTGTCTGCTTTTCTTAGAATTTCCATTTTGGTGGCCAGATCATAGATCTTTGCTTTATTTAACATGTCAGAGATAGCTGGTGAGGCAGAATGATCCGTTTTCACTTTTTCTCTCTGCTTTGCTGTTTATGCATCAGCAGTTAAGATTCTAAGGCAGCTGCTGTTTACATTGACTGGTATAGGCAGGCACACACAGTACTACAGTATTACAGTAGGAATAGTTCAGATAGAAACCCATTCTTTCCCAGCTCAGATTTTATTGCATTGCTTGCTGCAGATATGTTGCTGCATCCTAACACTGAAAGTCTGTGTTCCTCCAGCACTCCTTCACCATCCCAATGGCTCTCTGTGCCAACACAGCTAAAAAGCATTCAGCTAGACCAGTGGTTCTCAACCTTCCTAATGCCGTGACCCTTTAATACAGTTTCTCATGTTGTGGTGACCCCCAACCATGATCGTAGCGTCAGAAGCTCAACCTGAGAAGGGCTTGAAGGGAGGTCTTAGGCGACCCTGTGAAGGGGTCGTGCGACCCCCAAAGGGGTCCCGACCCCCAGGTTGAGAACCACTGAGCTAGACAGAGAGCAAGAAACAAAGGGGGTCATGAATTGACATTAAAAGACCTTGTATGTAAAGGAGTTTCTTTGTCAGAGGCTTTGTTAATTAAGGTATGCCTGTATGTCATATTCTTTCACACACTCGCTCTTCTTTGTGAATGTATGCACTCTTCAGTCAAATCCACAGAGCTATTGATATGTCTATCTCTTTAAATATTACAGTATCACTATAGAAGAGATAATTTCCTTTGGGTTCATCCTGTAGTATTTTTGCAACATTTATAGGCCCACAAACCAAATGGGTGGTGTTAAATGAGTGGTTCCCTAACAAAATTATCATCCCCAAACCTGAGAGAATTACACAAGCTTTTGTATTGTCATGGAGGAAATGAACAGAAAAATTAGCATTCGTTTGCCAGTTCCTTTGTGAATTCTGAACCTTGATTCCCTTTGTTGGATAAACTGTATACTGGAAGTTAGTAAATGCATTACTGGGCAAATAACTCATGGGTTGAGTTCATATAATGTAGTAACAGCTTAGTTGAAAATTATCTCCATGTTTTATTAGAAGTTATACTAGTGATAAAAGTTATTATTATAATATTTTAGAATAATTAATTTTATTCAAGAGTCATTGTAGATATCTCACCCTCCAGGCAAATGCGCTCAAAGCTCAGTACAGTTGGCCCTTCTTATCTACAGGTTCTACATCCTTGAATTTCACCAACCACAGCTCAAAAATATTTGAAAGAACGTTCAAAAAGCAAACCTCAGTTTTGCTGCATGCCAAAGCATTACATTGATGTGTAAGCATACCCTACTGTAGCCTCCCACTATTTCAGAGATCCTCAGGCTCTCTCCAGCACTCGTCTGAGTTGTTCACTGTTATATAAGGGACACCATTTTACTACGGCATTGTGTACAGTGGGACTTGTGCATCCTTGGATTTTGATATCCACAGGAGTCCTGGAACCAAACTCTGGTGGATACTGAGGGCCCACTGTAAAATGAAATTAGTAGTTTTCAACCTTTTGCTATTTAAAAACTAACCAGCGGAATTAATACTCATACCTTTTACACTGAAGTCAGTTTGAAAGTAATATAGTACCTGGCAGCTATAAAGAGATTGGCTGGTCAATCCCATTAGTTCTGTGTGCTTTGTAATTACTGATGAATACTTTTAAATAGCGTTGGGCATGTGGTTATATAAGCTGGCAAGGTCCAGCAGTTCAATCAGCAGTAATAGTAGAAATCAAGATTTCCCACTGACTAGTATCTGGCTTTTATTTATAAACAAACAATTGTTTGTTGTGACTGAGGTAGCTAGTGAATCTGAAACATGGTGGTTTCAGCCATTTCTGATTCAGAGTAGCTTTTCAAAGAGTTACATAGCTGCCTCCTCTTGTTGATCTTTATAATATATTATTGGCTAAGTTGAAAATCATCTTCATGTTTTATTTTAAGTTACACAGGCAATAGGTATGCAGTACATTTGTTGTGTATGCACATTTAGTATTGGTAATTTAGTGTTGTCACTTTTGACCTTGCCACAACACGTATTGTTCCAGTAAACCTAAGCCAATAAGAATTTTATTTCTCCCTTTCCTAACCTAAGGATCCCATGAACAATACTCATATATACAGGTATTTGAAGTGCTGAGGGTTGCCTTTTTTTCTAAGATGGAAATTGCCATGTACCGAAATGGCATGATAAATGAAGTACATTTACAATCTTCAAGCTGCAGAATGAAACCAATGACACTTCCTCAAAAAATAAAAAAAATAAATAAATTACCCGAAATTTGTAGCACATTCATATTCAATTTCATCACAGCAGATGCTCATTAGTATGTTGTTATTAATTGGTATTCACTTTAGGTTTTGTTTAAAATGAAGATAATGATTAGGTTTTAATGACTGCGTCTTTCAGGGGGAGGGGCAAGGAAGGGTAGAAGAGTATCTCTCAAAATAGTGAAGTATTTCCTGGAAAACTAACTCAGTTCTGCATACTGTACAAAAATGTCTCTTTAAGAGACACAATTCTCTGTCAAGAACTTACATTATTTTTAAAGAACTTGTCCTAAATTGTCTGCTTGATGGATGTGCAGAATCAGATGATAATGTGAGCCACCATTCTTTCTAATCAAATTACCAAAAGACTTCTTTATAAAAAGTAAGTCTCTCTAGCAGTTGATTAATGAAGTGGTGCCACTGTTTTGTATTAGAACTAATTGAAGTAATACAAATAAGTTATCTCTCTAGCCTGCAGAAATTATCTTCTTTACAAAGCAGTGTAATAGAGTTGGCAAACTATCCTTTCACTTCTCTGTCTTAAGGTTTAAAGAAAGAAATATATCTCAGAGAGATATGTAGAATATATGTTATGGGTATATATGCGTATTCTTCATTGGCTGCATATTTATCCCAGTGCTGGATACTAGAAGCACAATCTTTGCTTATTTTGTCCTGACAGGAAAAATGAAAAATTTATTTTTGTCCCTATTGGGACAAAAGACTTTTGTCTTGTTTTGTTTTTGTTTTTTTTTGTTTTGTCATTTGGAGGCTTTTGTGAAAAATGTGTTGGCACAAAAATGTTTTTACATGGAAAACATTGATTTTGCAGTAAAATCCAGTGTTTTGTAGTAATGATGTTTTTGCACAAAAACTACTAAAAACAAGAAAATCTTAGTGTTTTCATTCAGCGAAAGATGAAAAAAACCCACACCTATTGACTTTTCTTTTTTATGGAGTGGTTCACACACACACACCTTTTCTTAGCAGGGATAAGAAAAAGTGAGCATTCACATCTCTATTATCTAAGTAATATGTGCAACTAATTTATAAGAAACCCATAAACTGATAAGCTCATTTGAAAATGCACATGACTGTTAGGGAGTGAGTTACATGAATCAGTAAGTGGTTGTGTGCATATTCCATTGAGGAGATAAATCACAGTAGTAACCACATGCTTGGGAAGCAGTGTAGAAACATGGAATGAGACATTGGTGGAAAATAGGTAGAAAACACCTGAAAAGTAGCACTTGGTGCTTTGAAAAATGAATGTTGTTTCTACTGTAGCCCTAGGAAATTGCTTTCTGCCTCCCACTAAAAAGTGAATGGGTTTTCTGTGTTCTTGTATTAGTTTATAGTTTGTATCACTGAAGATCACTGTAGTTACTCTAATTCTTATATAATTGTTATATTTGTACATGCTATTAAATCTGTATAGATCATTGTCAGTCCATACATGCTTATTTATACAACATAAATATCAGATGTGGGAAGTAATTAATAACAGATGAGTTCCTTATATTTAATTCCTTTTCTAGTAATGAAAGAATAAATATGTTGTTCAACAATTGTAATTTAATAAGGGGATAGCTTTCCTGCTTTTGTTTTTGCGATGCACCTGGAGATATTTTAGGTACAGATTATAGCCTTAGTAAATGAAGAAAGAGAAATACCACTTGGTAAAAATGCTGGCTTGTGTTGTGCCTTATGCTGCCTCATTCTCAGTTCTCAGTTGTGGGTGGACAAGATGTAAAGGAAGAGAGTGTCTTTTTGGAACAGAAGCCAACAGCTTGAGGCATTCAAAGTGTTTGTAAAGTAACTGTCTTAATTACTTTTTAGACATGTGGGGGTAATTAGTTATTTTAAAATTGTAACTTCAAATACTGAGAGGAAGATACAAAATATAATGGTAACCTGTTATTTTTTAAAGTAATTTTCCAAGCTCTGAAATACCTGTATTACCTTCCTCTGTTACATCAGCATCTAAGACTATTATTTACCTATTTTAAAAACAAAATACTTTGTGTTTTTAAAAAAAATATAAAACAAAAAAGCAAAATACAGATTTGATAGAGGAAAGGCCAGTAAAGTACTGAATTCAGTACAGAAAATAGTATCAGCTAAATGTTCAACCAGTAATTCAGAGGAAAAGTCTGTTGGACCAAAAATGGATTTACCTTCTCCAGAAGGCTACCAAGGATAAGTGTTCGTGGGACGTCTATGTGAAAAGAATGTACAAGCTTGGAAATTAAAAAGAAAGAAAGAGAAAGGAAAAAAGACCTGCTCAGAATTTTGTTTGTTTGTTTTTCAATGAAGACAAGGTACCCCTGAAAGAATCTTCCATTCTCCTGTATGAATCTACCACAGATTGTCTTTCTCTTCTGAAACCTCCAAGAGAGATTAGGTTGATGATAGAGGATAATGTTTTCAAAGAAAAAGTTCTCACATTGTCTTCTTCACTGAATGAGTTGCACTGTTTAATGGCCACTCTTTCCATGAAAAACATCTGTCAGCCAAACAGGGATAGGGAGCTATTTTTGACAGTCCATTCCCTCCTCATCCTTTTACGATCCCCTCTAATCTGATGCTAAGATGATTGAGGAGCACTGGGGGCTGCAGGACAGAGGGAAAGTGATTTGCCTTTCTCTTTCTTTCAGTGGTGCATGTTTTCTTTTTGCAAATGGCCCTGCATTGGATACAGTCCTGGAACACGGATTTTTTAAAAAAATTTCTTCTGCTTGTTTAAGTTTTTGGAAATAATTAACCAATAATACTTATTTTTGGACATAACTTTTGGAAAAAATTAAGCAAGAATAATTTGTACATCTGTGCATGTTTGAGTTACTTTACCTATGATCCTAATTGCTCGCACTGGATTTCCTTTGGCACTAAAGAGTGATTCATACATTAGATTTAAATACAGCATGCATCTGATGAAGTATGCTTAAGTCTATGAAACCTTATGCTACCGACTACTTTCTCTTAGCCTCAAAGGTGCTGCAAGATCCCTTTCCGTGCATACATTAATTAGCTTAAGAAGTTCAGGTAGTTGTTACATTTGCTATTCATATTGACTGGTAACATCAAATTTTTAATTGTTGAACAGCAGAACATAGGGCATTCACATTTTTTAAATTTCTTAGTTGATTCACAAATAAATAAATAAATGCAAAAACTAGGAAGTAAGCTTGTAACAAATGCTTAGCTGAAAGCATTGCTGAAAGTGAATAAAAAATTTTAAAAGCCAGAGAAACCAAGTATGCTCCTTCTGTTTTATGAAGGTCAAATTTAAAATGTGTGGAGATAGTATCTGATTAAAGATCTTCCTGAAATCTAGAATGTCAGCCAAAACAAAGCAATAATCAGCATTAAGATAGAAGTTAGCAGTGCAAAAACTTAGACACTGCTGATCTCTCCCATTTAAACCATTTCTTCCATTTAAACCATTGCTTCCTTGGTTTCACATATATGTCTTAATCTTGCTTAATTGTATTTGACATTGAAAATCTCTAAAGCTTTTTGTTTTCCACTAGTTACTAATTGCAAAATATGCCAGGTAACAGAAGGGCAGGAGGTATTGGTATAATTAAAAAATATGTGTGTGTGCATAACTTTTTTTAAAAAAAATCTTATCCATTTAGGTAGTGACTTTCAATTAGCCTCTCTGCTAATATCAGGTCACTAAACTCCATAGCTGATGCTTTATTCGTTCATTTGGGTTGTCAGTCGTTTGCTTCAGTTGTCTGGCAAAGGTGGTTGTATATCCATTACGAGCAACACAGCACTTTGCATTTCTGAATTGACAAGCAGCTATATTGACCTAGCGCTTATTATGGGTCAACAGCTGCGTTAACCAACGGAAGGACTGAGGGGCAATTAAAATGAATTGGCAAAAATATATCTTCCTAATTTACTCCAATTTGTTATTTATGCTAACATTGTATGGCTTCTATGGTGACACTAAACAGAATGGACCCAATAATGGCAATTAACATAAAAATATAATGGCTAATCAAATTGACAGCAACTGTTTCTCATCATCTCGACACACAATACATTATCAAAACAAACTATTATGAAGGAGGTAATTTCAGTGTTCTATTCAACCTGCTGCATGTGTGCAGTCAGGGAGATGTGTACCAGCAATTACTGCTGAATCCAAAAAACTAAACAAATAACTTAATCGCTGTCGTCCTCCTTTTTTCCCTTCTTCAGGAAGCAGTAATCAGGATTTACTAAAAATAAGTGGTGTATAATAGTATAATGATGATGCATATCATAGAATAGCTAATAAGGAATAAAATAAGCTTCTGTGTTATATAAAATTAATTCATGTAAAGGAAGAAGGATGAAAGGATAGCATTAGGATCATAAAATATAACTTGGAATGTAGAATTTTTTAAAAAAATGTAATTTACAGATCTTGACTCTGTTTATATGTCATGGGGACTTCCATAATAATCTGGTTTTATTAGTCATACATTCACCATTTACACAGAATTTTGACATTAATAATTAAAATTTCAGTATGACAGGTAATGTTCGTTGCCTTTACTAATAACTAAAAACCCTTAATAATGTGTAGTGTTGGAGGCCTATCACCTGTGGTTCCAGTAGCTACCCTTTGACCAAAGCCAACAATCTGACACTTGAAGCATTCCTGGTATCTGCCTGTCAAATTTTGACTTGGAACTGTATAAGAAAAAGATATTCAACAATTGTTGCTACCCTTCCATTCATTTGTCAAACTGTTAATAAGTTTATCACTTTGACTGATATAACGCTACCTTTTGTGCAGTTTCAGCAGTGGCATTTTCTGCTGTTGTAATTGTTACTTTTTATTCTGCCTGAAAAGATCTTGAAACAGTTTGCATACAAATTAAAACAAAATAATATATACATATTGAACATAGAAACAAAATCCAGGGCCGTATAGGATTTAGCACTAAATTGTTGGAAAATGCCCAAGGGAGAAAAGGTAGATCTATTTCTTACAGTACATCTCTTTCCTCTCAGTGGCCAATCAAGTGCCTGTTGAAAACTCACAAGCAGGTAATGCAGCCACTAACCTTCTTCTACTCTTCTACAGCCACCTTAGGTAGTGGCTTAACTAACATTAATTAACATTTATCTTTGTCTACACAAGTCCTAGTGTTCACACAATAGAGTCATACAGTGTATGTATAGTGCAGAATTAGTCTTGATTGTAACTGAGCTTTCAATTCTAATTAAGTTGTCAGTGATCCTTGATGACAAGAAGAGTGAAAACTTAACTCCACAGAAGATTCCTGGGATGTGACAAACGTGTTTGTCTAGGGTGTTACTTTGATAGCTTTTGAACTGTTGCTCTTCTAGATATAGAACAAGATAATCATTTCTAAAGAGTTAGCCATTTAAGTTTGTCACAGAAGAAATTGCAATTGCGCCTAAAAGGCTAACAAATCTTGGCATAAATTTCTGTGAATGCAGTCTACTTCAGTTGTATCTTAAGAGTTTAGATTTAAGGGGTGTTGAGAGTGGGCCAGAGGCAAGTAAGCATGTATAGCAGGTAGCAGATTTTCAGTATTGAGTGGTACTTATATGTGCCTTGTGTAGTTTCACAATAGAACCAAAAGTAAAGCTGTTCTACAGACATTTTCCCCTCATTCAGTGCACCATAGAAAATGCAACATGATGGCCAATCTCATTTTTCCTAAGTGTTTGTAACAGAGTTTTAAGGGTAATATTCTGTGTCTGTGTAGCTTGGCTTCATTTTGAGCTACATTAGGCTGCATTAAAGCAATATATGAAACTAGAAATTTTAGAATGCTACAATGCTATGTTTGGTTTGTAAAGGTACAAAGTAGTACTGAATGTATATAATGACTAAATGTGGTCAGATGTTTCAGCCACATGTACACGGTATTGCTAAACGTTTATGAATGTATGAATGAATAATTATAATTTATCCTGTCTTATGAAGCAGCTGGCACTGGCTAGGACTGAAGGTGGATTTGGATTTAAGAATGAAAGTTAATGTAAAATAAACAATCACATTCAATTAGTGGTGGCACATTCATAGATTTTGTGTTAATGAAGTCAAATGACTTATCCATGTTGATGACATACAAAATGATGACATACATCTGATTTAGTGACATCTGATTTGGTGGAGTTCATATGTGTTCTTTTTTTCTTTTCTTTTTTTTGGTCTTGCTAAAGATGGGGGAAATTTTGAAAATGTCACTACATACCAGTCAGTTAGTGCTTCCTAAGTCTGTTTCAGTTGTTATTCCCAAATAGTATAGACTTCTTGAACCTATAGAAACTTGATAAATCATCGCTTATGTAGGCTGCATTGATTTAATCTGTTCTAGGTAGAACAAACAACAGTAAAAGTTTTCAAATTGAACAAATAAGAATAAAACAGCATAAATATGTAAAGAGTTGTAACTAAGCATGGTTTTCTTTCAGTAGTATGTGTCTTTTTTTACTTTACAGTATTCTGACAAGGCCCTATTTACCCAGCTGTGCTTCTACCGCTACATTTTTGATGTGGACTATGCAAAGCAAAAACTCACTAATCAGGAGAAAGGTATGTTAAAGTGCAGTTTTACCCTTCAATTAATCTGTGTGTTATGGACATTTCACCACAAAAACTTGCCTTCTTCTGTTTTGCTACTTCATTCTGCATCCTTTTACTAACATCCTCAACAAAAAGTTAGCTGACTGCAGAGAATTCTGCATGAAAGGAGGAGGTCGAATGTCATAATAACCAACTGTATATTCCCACTGTATTGAAAGAAAAAAAATTCTATGTGCGGGGTCTATTTTAAGTTCATTTAATAGGTTCAGGCTGGGTAGTGATTTTTCCTTCCCCTATGCTGGAATTTTCTTTTTGACTAATCTAGTAAGAACAGTAAAATGGTTAACATTATAATACATGTACTTTGAAAGAGGGCTTTGAATTATTTTATTTACTGCTGTGTTCACCTAATAATAACTTTCACAGATACTTTTTAATAGATCATTTATGTTCCATTAATGTTAATTATATCAGCCATTTGTCACACATGTAGGACCATTTCAGAAAGCAAAATAAACCTACCTTTGATAGCTTTATAACTTTGCTGGATAGGCAAAAAGATCTTCAAAAAATTATGATAGTTTCGAATACATTTATAATACTGTGACAAACACTCATAGTTAGACAAAAGTGTATAATCAGTGGTTCATAACCTGGGTCCGTGGGCCCCCAGGGGTCCATAATGTCCTCACAGGAGGTCCTCGAAGACTTGAAGAAATGTAAAGTTGAAGGCTTTCACAGCCGGAATCCATAGGTTGTTGTGGGTTTTCGGGCTTTGAAGCCATGTTCTGTTAGGAGAAAATACTAGTAGAACATGACCTCAAAGCCCGGAAAACCCACAACAACCACTTTAAGAAATGTTATAAGCTTTTACATTTAAAATAGAATGAGAAAAAGAAAGAAAGCAAGGAAGACAAATTTGTACAGAATCATTCCATTAAAATATTATAATAAAGAGCGGGTGCATTTACTTATTTCTTTCTTGTCTCCAAATTTGAAGACCCTTGAAGAGCAATTTCAAACAAATGTTCAATGCACTTTAGCGTTTTAAATCTTGAGTTAAATCTTGGGGGTCCACAGAAACAGAAGATATTTTATAAAGGTAGTGTATGTTTAAGAAAACATTAATAACTGCTGGCCTAGATAATATTCTTAAGTGACCCTGTGTGGTGTAGTAGTTTGAGTGTTGTACTAGGGTTCTGGGAGACCAGAGTTCAATCCCTGCTCAACCATGGAAACCCACTGGGTAATCTTGGGCACAGTCCTTCCATCATATGTATTTTTACAACACATTCATTACAATAGTGCAAAGTGTTACCAACCCAGTAACCTTTTTTCTCAACTGCTGTGTGATAACAGAATGCTTAGGACTGTTTCGTTCCTGAAAATAAAGAATAAATCACAGACTTTTGAGCATTACTACTGCTATTGTGAAAGTAATGGAAGATCCATCTAACTGTGGAAAATCAGCGACTGATGGAGTCTGACAAAGAGCCTGAGGACAGAGAAACTTGTAGATGGTAGAGGTTTGATGAGTCTTTGCATGTAGAATAGCAACCAACCAAACATTACATGTTATTGTTCAATAATTATCCGAAATTTTGCTGCTCTGTAGTACTCACTCTCTTCTGTCATTCTTCCATCTTTATTGACAAGTGATTGGAAAATAAACTCATTTGAAACTTTTGATTTGATTTGATAGTTTGATTTGAAACTTATTAAGGAAGAATTTGCCTGCATGAGATTTCTGAAAGGATGTCACAGTGAATACTGGGTCAGCTCCCAGTAGAGGGACAGCAGAATATCTGGGTGAGATTAGCAGGCTGTCTTTTAGGCAATAAACATAAACGTCTGGAGAATCATACCTTCCCAGACCAGGTATCCTAGTAAACCTGTAGTTTAAAATGCGGATCCCACCAGCCCCAGCTAATCTGGCCAGTGGTGAGTCATGACAATTGAAATCTAAAATATTTGGGGGACACCATACTAGGGAAGGCTGATCAGAATGGTCAGAATGGAAAAGCAGATCAGGGCACTAGTTTCAGTCTATGTTATACTTTCTGTACTTTCAAATTTGAATTATCCCATTCTTTTGTAGTTTAAATCTGTTAATTCAGTAGTTGAGGTTACATAACACTTTAGCAGTTACATTTTTCTAATGCTGATATCTGAAAGTGAAAATAGCAAGTTAGCTTATATTAAAACATCTGTTGGTTGAGAGAAGGTCAGATATTAAAAGCGTTGTCTATACTTTCAGAGAGTATTTTAGTACTTACTGAGATCTTCATGCTATTCATTTGTGAACTGTAGATTTATAAAACAAACTAAATGCATTCTCAGTAAATACTTTACACAGTTATAGCAGCCTTTTACACTCCCACCTTCATAAAAATACTAAACATGCTCAGTTTACTTTACGGATGAGTAAACTGTAAAATTGCATTTAGAAAAAGGAAACAGTTGAGCTGTATGACCTACATGCAAAGCACAAAATCTAACTTTGAATATTTGTCTGTATCCTATAATTTAAACATCTTTTTTTCCTTCTGTGTTCATAACTTTGTGTACCAAATATCGGTACAAAGTGATTTTTTTTTCATGGATGAGTTGCTAGAAAGCTTTACAAGGAGACTATTCTTAATGGCAGTATTTCTCTAAGTTAGTAATAGATTCCTCTTTAGTACATCTCTGTTAGCAGCTGGTGATTATTCACAAAAGTATAGGTAGAATATAGCTGTATCTCAGAAGTAATCTAGAATGTAATCTAGAATGCGTTGTGTAGCAATTTGAGTGTTTGGACAAGACACTGGGAGACCAAGGTTTGACTCCGTGCTAGGACATGGAAACTCACTGGGTGACCTTGGGCAAATTACACTGTCTCAGCCTCAGAGGAAGGCAAAAGCAAACCTTCTGAACAAATTCTGCCAAGAAACACCTATTGATATATTCAGCTTTGGGTCTTCATAAGTCAGAAATGACTTGAAGGCACGCAACAATAATGCAGCATTAAAAACAGGAAATTTCCAGAAATTAGGTTGGACTGCTCCCAGAAAGTACTGTTATATCTCAGGGTGCTGGGACTTTGAGGTGCAAAAGAAGATTCATATATGTTGGAATAAGAAATTGAAACGTCCCATGATTAGGAAGGTGGTATTGTGGCCTAAATCCAATTGCTATTTGCAGCTAGAATAGAACCATTGCATCAATTACCTGTACAGAATGGTAAATTAACACGCCTATAAATCCCATTGCTTCAGTTCTGGGATCTATTTTAATAAGTAGAATAAATAACATTCTAGTTGGTACTGACAGTTAGATTTAGAACCAGATCATCAGATGAGTAAATGAAGTGGTAATGAGGACAACTTCTGTAACATCAGCTAATAAAACAGCTTGTTAAGATTATTGTTCAAATCCAGTTAATTTGGAGAGCATTGCACAGTATAGAACCTGTTCACAAGGTACACAAGCTTACTGATAACTGTAAATATTGAGAAACTTTGAGTCAAGTAATTATTTTCTGGAAGAATATATGGAGGCCCAGAATTAATTTGGGATGAAATAATAGGATAAATTTACTAGCTGATGATTTACTTCATTTGAAATGCTTTCAGAATAGAACAATTGTTCATTAGAGAGAATGCTGTTTTTCAGAGATGTATCACATATTTCCTAATATATTTGCAATGCCAATATTTAATGAGTATTAAAATCAGTAGTATTAAAATCAAATGCACCACAATTCTATACTTGTAGACTCAGTAGTAGATCTCATTGAATTAAATACGGCTTACTGCTAAGTAAATGGATGTAAAATAATTTTTTTTTTAGTAAGTTGGTCTAGAATTGCACTCTTAATCTAAAGATTTCATGGCTTTGTTTCATTTATGTATGTTGGATTTTAGTGGCTATACTAGGATTTGGGGTAAAATACATACATTAGATTGTTTCTAAATTGATGTAATTACATCTTAAGAGGATACTTCAGTGTCTTAATATCTGTATGATTTTTCTTTATTTTGCCATCAGATAGATGATACAGTAGAGTAATCACTGTTTTTTGTGGGAAAATACAGTTTTAAAGGAATAGGAGAGAATTTTTGTAGATGTATTGTGGTTATAGAGTTGATAGTTTTTATTTCCATAATGTTTTTTACTACATAATTATACATCTTAATTACGTAATTACCATCATAATTATTATGTAATTACATGTAGTTCCACTAATTACAAAATCAGGAAGTATAATTATCTAGTAAAAAATTTCTAAAATCTTATTTTATGAACTGGAGATCATTTAAAAGACCAATGGGTGAACTGCTAGTGTGTTTTCATTTCTTATATCTGACATCCTGTTTTAATTCCTGGCCTCCTTCTTTTGAAGCTGACAAATGACTAAGGATGCTGCTAACATCTGTCTTAAGTGAATTATAAAAATATAATAAAGTTCTCTTTCTTTGCTGTGCCCTTTAGCTAGAGTGTGTGTCTGGTTTTGCTAATGTTGCTACTTGCTTTATTTGGTCAGAAGATCAAGTTGTTTTAATTTTTAATGGCTGAATCATAATGGAGATGTAAAAGATTTGAAGTTGGAAGTAAATACAGCATTGACAGATAATGTGCTATCAGGTCTGTAGTAGTTCACTTTTAATGTAGAAGTTCCTAATCCAGGCCCAGTCATAAGTTTTCTGGGTTGGTCTTTTTATTTTTTTATAACATACTAGCATGCAGATCAAATTCAGCGTTTCAGATGAAAGCTGAATAGTAGATGCTGTGATTTTTATGCGCAATCGCATAAATGTATTTGGGAACAAATGGAGAGGTCCAGGAATGGGAGAAGAAAAGCTCTAAAGTCAAATAACTTATTACGAGGAAGCCCAGCGTCATGCTACCAAGAATCGTTTCAAGAATAAGAATAGTTTCTATGGTTACAATGACTCTTTTTTGCACTATACTCCATTAGCGTGTTCTTCTGTTATAATCCCAGAGTTGCCATTCACGTGATGGTAGCAGGCTGGAAACACTCTTCCACACACTTCCACCTTAAGCAGATGAGTAGCGGTATTGCCACCAGTATTCCTTCCCCACTACGGCATCCTTGGCCATTCCCTTTCCCCACCTTCACCCCACCCCACCACCCTGATTCGTTGGGATTGTTGTTTGTTTTTGAAGCTATACTAGCACAGCAATGTTGTAATGCAATGACACAATTTGTCCTATAATGCTTAATGCATTATAGGCACTTTGCCCTATAATACTTAAAAATGTATTTTAAAAAATAAAAAGTTATAAATCAAAGAAGAAATTTAAAATAAACAGGCAATGGTGATAGATTTCAAAGTTACCACACCATGGGAGTGGCTGAGGGAGAGACAAGCTGGGCACGCTCACACCTCAACCACTCCTGGATCTGGGAGGACAGGAGGTACTATCAAGCGCTATTACAGTACCACACTGAGCCAGCTGATAGGATTGAAGCACTAAAGGAGGCTCTTAATGATTTTTTTCTGGAAATAGTATAAGGCGGTTTTGCAGTGCTTGGGGATGGGATAGCAGCTGGATAGTGACAATGTCATGCAGTTGCACAACTCCTGAACTGGAAACAACCCACTGCTGTTGGGGGATAATATTGTAGAAATGGCCAATAATGATGTCTCTCAAGTAATAGCAAACAATGAAAGAAGAAAACTACATCTTGATGTTGTTGTTAAGTGACATAAGGTTGACCCTACAAATGAGAGATCTCTAAGGTACCCTCTCATCAACAGCCTTGCTCATATCTTGCAAATTCAGGGCTGTGGCTTCCTTGATTGTGTCTATTCACATGTAATGCAGTTTTCTTCTTTTCCTACTGCCTTCTACCTTACTAAGGATTATTGTCTTTTCTAGTGAGTCAATGTCTTGTCAAGATATGTCCAAAATACAACAGTTTCAGTTTAGTTATCTTGGCTTCTAGGGAGAGTTCAGGCTCCATTTGCTCTACTACTCATTTATTTGTCTTTTCAGGAGCTCTTGGTATTTGTAGAACTTTTCTCCAGCACCTTATTTACTGTTCTGATTGTTGAACTCTTATATGAACCATAGTATTGGAGACTTTGGACAGAATATTTACTATGTGAGAGGAAATAATTTCAAAAAAAGACAGGGTTAAGTGTTGTCAACCTATGGACAGAGCCCAAACATTTCAGTCTCAGCTGTATTTGCAGGTAACTTTGACAGAGCATTATTTCCTTTGTGCAATTATTCTTTTACCTGGGGGCAGGGAGAGAATCTTTTACCTTTTGTCAGCGGTCAGGACCCAAAGAATTATGCAAGACATGTCCAAGGCCTTTGGTGTGCCAAATCAAAATTCCAATCCCCTCCCAAATGGCAGGACCCCATGTCGTATACTGTTTGAATATTTATGGACAATGCCAGGCTTGAAAGAACCCTCTGCACAGTGCTGACAGTGAGACCCTCCCAAATTACCTGTCCCATGATAACATGCCCTGCATTATAACAATTGATGGCATCAGTCACTCTCCAGTTGCCCGTCATTCCCCCACCCACCCACCCACCAACAGGCATGAGTAATGCTGCTGCTGTTTGTAGCCAAACAACTGCATGACTGTTTCAGCTTCCAAAATTAGGTGTTCAGTTGTTACTATTATAGCATGGCACTAGATTAGTGCCAACTGAAGCCAAATTGGGATGGGTTTCCAGTGGCACTGTGTCAGGTAGGTTCATCCAGGGGAGTAGGCAGTGATACCAGTGGATCTGTAATAGTAGAAGGGTCAAAATAGTTGTGGATGCCACCAGCAATGCAATTGGAGGTCCATGTAATATGACATCAGTCCTCACATGACTCCCAACAACTGTCTAATTATACCAGTTGCTGAAACAAGAGGCAGAAGTAACTTTCACTTTTAGAAGACATTCACCATGCTACATTGGCTTTCTGTTGTGAAGATAAATATTTCATATTTTCCTTTTTGACATGCAACTGTTGCCTTTTGTATCAACAGGACAAACGTGCTTCTACCTGTTCGTGTTTTTAACTCTTTTAATTTGTAAGATAATGTAGTACCTCTTAGACTGAAAATCATATTTTACTGTTACACCTTCTAATTTGTTTCAATTGATTTAATGGATCTACGGAAGGATATAAATATTTTGATTTTAAAAAATGCTTTAAGTTGCCCTTGGGTCTTGCATGGGAGATCATTGGAAGATTAGATAAATAAATGAACAACAGCAACTCCTGAGATTGCAAGCTGGAAAAACAGCTGGAAAAATACATGAGTTGACCTTTTTCTGTTATTATAATACCTTGTATTTAATTGTTTCAAGGATGTGAAATCAGTGGCCCTCTAGATACTGATGAACCACTGCTCCTGTTGTTTCTCACTCCTTGGAGAAAGAATACACTCTTTTCATAAGTTAATGCCTTGGAAAGGTTGGCTGGAATTAAGAGTCCAACAGCACTTGAAGGACCATAGATTCTCCATCCTTGGTTTATATGAACAACTTGTACACTATCCTGAAATAGACAGAAAGAGACACTAGTGGAAAAGCACCCTAAGCCAAAACCATCGCTTCAAGATAATCCATTCTTACAAGGAAGTCTACAGCTGAGGTAGAAGCAACAGATTCTTCTCATATCATTCTTTCAAGAAAAGGGGTAATGTGTGTCCCTGTTTGCACTGTCAAATGGATCAGTCTTTGTTGTAGTGACACAAGAAAGAAACAGTTATTGTCTTGAGTGAATCCATTGGCAGGAATAGGCACATATTCTGCCTTGCAGCCTATATCCTGAAAATACCGTATAGAAGTGGGGAGAAATGGGTAAACCGTTTTAGTTAAGTAAAGTAGTGTAATATGTTCCGTTAGCCTACTTATTTGAGATCTATCAATTACCTGCCTCATTTGAAAATGGGTGGTCAACTGGAGATTCAGGGGCCAATTTTCTGTGTCTGGGACTTTCCTCAGGTGTATGGTCTGCCAAAAGCTCCCTTGGAAGTGGCAAGAACCCCACTTCTAATTTTGAAAAATAGGAAACTTTGATGTTAAAGAATGCAGCAGGACTCAGGAACTTTTTGAAAGGCGGGTGCTATTCACAGAGCCTCCTAGGAGTTCTTGTTTTTGAATTTCTCCTGCTCCAAATACTAGAACATAGGAGGAACTTCTTTACTGTAAGACTTGTTTGACCGTGGAACAGATTGCCTCAAATGCCTCCTTGTATAGATTGGATGGGCACCTTTCGAAAGCGCTTCAGTTGTATATTTCTGTATGTCAGGGAGTTGAACTGGATTGCTTTGCAGTCCCTTCCAACTCTGAAATACTGTGATTCTAGGTAAGTCAAGACTAATGTCCTGAATAAGTGTATCAGGTTTAGTTTATCTTATAACTGAAGAATTCTGGGTGAATTATACCTTTTTGGGATAAATTATTCAAAGTATAAACTAAATTTAAAGTACGTCCCTAGCACTCTTCAGCAAAGATTACTCATCGTACATTTAATATAAACTTTGTATGTGCAAATGAACTACAATAAATTTATCTACTGTTTAACTGGAATGACTTATGTAAAAGAATAAATGCTGACCTCTGAACCCATTGAAGCAAATTTATCTTTAAGTAGATTTCATCAGGTTTCAACAGTATATCTTACTATTGTTTGTTGCTCTTTGTGTTCTTATTTTTACCCAGAATTTCATCTTTTGGGATTATATCAGTCAAAGCCATATCAAAATGTTTTTCTTTTTTAAATTATTTAATTCCAAATCTAATAATGCAATTATTTTGACATCAAAATGTTGCATACTGTAATATTTCCACTTAAAAGAGACATTTTCATTTTACAAAAGACAAAAAAAGAATAAAAGAAAGTGAGTGACAGATTGAGTTATTTTATTTACTAGATAAAAACAAATAATCCTATTAGTGTCAAATATTATGAACTTGGAATTAAAATGTATCTATTTATGTGGTTACTGCCTGTTTTTATAGCTGTGAGTGGGCTCTAAGGAAGATGGGATAAAATTAGTAACAGAAGTAATGACAACACTGACAAGCACAGTAGGTATTTGAAATTTTTGATTTGAAAGCCTATAAAACTATTTCCCCTTAATACTAGTTGCGACGACTTAATTGGTGGATATGTACTTATTCTTCTTTCTAAAACTTTTTGAATTTATTTTGTAAAGAAAAAATAAATACATTTGGAATGAAGAATGATTGACTCTATAGTCACTCTACTGAAAATCATAGACTGGGACTTTAACCCAAATTCTAGTCCCAACTAGAGCAGACTCATTGAATCAGTGGGATTTAGATAAGCATTGACTTAACATTCATCAATCAATCCACTGACAGCAACAATTAGATTTAGGTTTCCCGTTGTGTTCAGTAGCATTAATTGTGCAGCATTGTGTTAAGTAAGTAACTTCTTTTATTCTTTCTGTTTCCAGGCAATTATTGGGAAAACTTTTGCTTTATCCAAGTTGTTAGTTTGCATTTGGTAATAAATAGTTTTTGATTTCTTAAATTAACATCATTGATAACTATGCCATGCTGAAATAATAGGGATACTATGTTGAGTCCATTGGTTAATCAGTTAAAATTGTAATAGACTAAAAGTGTACTCTGATTGATTGGGGCAGGTTTGTTTTAACATTCACTCCATGTGTTCGTAAAATTGCAAATGATGTGCACTATATTTTAAAAGAAGCCTTCCTTCTTTTCTAACTAGAAGAATTCCTCTTCTATGATAATGTCCACAATGAAACATGAGATTGTCATTTGAAACAACAAAACAAAGTTTCTTTCTTTAGAAATATTTTATCCATGTATAAATTGTATAATAATTTAATTTATTAACATTTAAATAATAAATTCACATTTTAAAATATGTCTTACTAATTGTTAATTAAATATGACTTAACTAGACTGCATAGTACTATGACGCTGAAGACCAGGGCTCCATCTCCCACTTGGCCATGGAAGCTCACTGGCTTACCTTTGGCCTATCACATACTCTGTGTCAGAAAACCCCATGATAAGTTCACCGTAGAGTTGCAGTAAGTCAGAAAGAACTTGAAGGCACACAGCAACAACTAGTAAATCACTGCCAAATATGTTTTGATTGGATTTTGACACAGTAAATAATCAACTGTGTAATCCCATAAGTTATATCAGTATGAGTAGAAAAAGCTAGTGATATTACTAGATGTGTTTTACATTAATGTGTAATCTTTATAGTGGCCATTCTTTAGACAATTTAACTGCTTCTTTCCATTTATGGATGTTATAGCTTTTTCTCTGAAGTTAATTGGTTGCATGGATTTTTATCAAAGCATTCACATTTTATTATAGTGTATATTAGATTACTATTGTGTAATCTACTTTCTAACATTTGTGGGAATTGATGTGAAGTTGTGGGAATTTGTGGGAATTCCTTCTCCAATTATTATTGTTACTGTCAGAATAATAATAAAATTTAAGACTTCATATTAGAAGATATTAATTTTTTTTGAAATACAGTGATATTGCCAGTTGTCAGTAAAGCTGCTTACATCTTCTTTCACTGGTTTTGTGAAGAAAAGATCAAATTAGATTCATCACTCTTGTCTTGTACTGATTTCAGAATGAAATGGAATATATTAAGGCAGCCAACCACACTGATTACATTGCAAGCCTCATTTAATTTCATACATTCACACATTACAGTGAAAAGCAGATTTTAATGCATGATTGTGACTACCTTGAGTGACTTCAAAGGTCATCTGTAATAGGTGCATAATTTGTTACTATTGGATACCTAATTAACAAAGAATTTTCTTATAGTTATCTTCTACCTATATAATCTAAAATTTTTCTTTATGTATCTTACGAAGACCAAAAATGTAGTATACAGTATTCTATGAATCCTGTTGGTCAACTGATCATAGTATAAATTTTGGAGGAAGAGGATTTTTTTCTTAATATCTTCAGTGCAAACATCACTGAAATGAATATGCAGCTGTGCATGTCTTCCACAGTTATTTGTCATTTCTGTGGACCATCTAAGTCATAAGTCAGCACCCACGGCTTTGTACGTATACATATAAGTAACAAGAGGTAGTATTAGGGAAACTATAGGGTACCTTTTCGTAGCCTTCAAGACCCCCTCAAAATGCCTCTTTTGCCTTTCAGGGAGCATTGGGTGGAGTTTGTTATGTTTTTAACCCCCAGATTGTTTTAAAATCACTTTTCCTACACATAAAATAGCCCAAGGGGGGAATATGAGAATACTGGCTCCTATGCTTGCTAGAAAATGTAGGGGTACATTTTGAATGAAAAACTTAAATTAAAAAAAAAATCTAAATATAGGGGCACAGGCTAGAATGCAGCTCTCCAGATTCCTGTGGGAACATAATCAGCCCTATACTTGTAGGCAGTTGCAGTGACAACATCGCTTCCTTTGTAGCAATTGAAACAGTTCATTTTAAATCTGTGATTGCTGGCATAGTTGGCTTTTGGATCTACTCAGAAGAAAGAATCAAAGCATATTGTGTAAGTAACTGATATTATCTGAAATGTGGTGAATCCACTCTGACTTGGACACAATATTGAATGAGTTAAATGTAGGATATTCCCATAGCTCTGTCTAGCCATAGTTGCTTGAAAGAATCTCAATTTGTGTATGTGGACAGCTTATAAATACATCTGTGTCTCAACATCTGTCTAGCGTGATTTGTAAATTCAGACCAATTCCAGCAAGTAATAAGTGCCTTGTTAAAGTTTTCTGTTCACCTCCTGGAAGTAAACAACTTCAGGAATGTTTTCAAATATGCAGTTGGATGCTAAATGTGCAGTTGGGAAAAATATACAGTTAGCTGACAGGTATGAAGCTGGAAAAATCAAGGATTCATTTACATCTAGAACTTGCAGTGAAAGGCCAAATCTGGGATGGTATGTTACAAAAATTGCAGGGCTCTCATGTGGAGCCTGCACCCATCTGCCAAGCAGAGGTGTCTCTGTGATCCCATTTATTTTACATATGAGCACCACTGTTGTACTCAACATGTCCAGGATTGCAATGATGTCTGTGAAGTTGATTTTGGTACCTGTTGCATACCTATGGAGAATCTGCCACTGATGCAAAGTATACATTTGTGATCAACTTCTCTTCCTCTTACTTTGTTGTCATCCTCTCTTTCTGGTGTTGTATGTCTAATGGGACATTTGCGCAACTGGAAAAAGTTACTTTTTAAAAATCCTGAACCACATTTTTTGAGTAGATCAGTATAAAATTACACTATAAGAGAAAGGGTGATCCCAACAATTTTGGGTGAGATACATATCAAACCACTTCTTCAAAACAATCCCTGTTTTTTTCAGAAACTTGTTACCCTGTTTACTGAGGGTCCCGGGAGGGACACGTATATGCGCTCTCAATTAACTAAGTTTGGGGGAATTAGCTAGAGCACAATATAGTAATGCAAGAGGCAGGGCAACGCAGCGGAATCTTTTACCCAATGTCTACGGGGTCAGGCCAAGTCAAGGAGCACACCAGGTTATATGAATAATGGAGATCTTTATTAAATACAGACAAACAGTGTATGCAATACACACACTCAGATAACTATAGAAAATAAAGGTTAGAGTGGGACAGAGGGATTTTTCAGAGGGATTGTTGAATTGGGTGATACGACACCTGTCCTGAAGCCCGGATAGATCACTGCGAAGGTCCGAAGTTGCGCAGTCTCAGCCAATATGACTGAGGGGAAAGGCTCGCCAAGCAGAGCAGCAGCAAGACGGGATGGAACTCAGGAGCGATCTGAGGAAGGTCTCGGAATCAGGGGGTTTTATAGGGAAAAATGTAACTGCAGGCTATTCTGTACTTGAGGAAAACAATGAGTTTCGGGCACGAGACAACGTTTTGGAAAGGTCAAAATTTAACATGATTGCGTTAAGTCCGAATTGACGAAGAAGTAGACAGTATGCAAATGCTCAGTGCTTGACATTTGAGTATTCAGCTTGCCAAATTGCCTGCTCGGGGCAGGGAATTCTTTGTAAACAGCATGCATACATAATGAGGTTGTTTGCAGAGAGGTCTCCTTAAGTGGCGATCTGACTATTGCTGACCTGCCTGTATTGTTTTGGTTTATTGCAGTGTTTAGTGGCCAAGCCTAGTTCTGTGCTTATCCGGGGGCCTCACAAACACGTGGAGAGGGGTGGTGGAAGAGAGCCAAATCATTGATATCAAAATGATATCTAGCATCCCCAAATTCCGGCCAACAAATGCAGTAACAAACTGAATTTCCTCCATTTAACTCATATTTTTGAATAACATTTTAAAAAACCAAGTTAACAAAAATGCATTGTATTAAGATACTTTACAAACTGCGAATTCACTAATGTTCATGAGCAGCACCAAGAAAATGTTGTCCAGGCAACTTGAAAAAAATACTCCATTTTCCAAAGAAAGAAGGAATCTTATTAAACTAAACAAAATAGTTCTATTTTCTGCATTTCACTTAGCACTTTTAAAACTATACTGATGGTACTTAGAAAAGACTCGTTTTAGAAGCAAGGAGATTGGTAAGTATACTCTGGCTGGCTTGCAAGGTTGGGCAATGCCAGTGCCCCTGTATCCTCTTACCTCTACTTTGCATTCCTCATCACACAACCCTGCCGTGAAGATTAATGGGGTTATTAAATGAATAAAGGAAACTAGCAACTAAGGATTTTATGTTGCACACCTAAGGTGTGTTTGTCTGAGTGCCCTTACTAAATGTATGTTTATAGACTGCTAAGACAACCTGGGGTATATAAATACTGCTATAATATAGCTAGCTAATTGTAAAAACACGGTGTAGTTTAATTTGTTTCTGTGTGCACAATATCATGAAATATATCCTCCCACTATGAACTATAATCCATAGGAGAAGAGTGTATGATCTAATATTCCCAAAGTTTTTTTAAAGAATGCTTTTTCTCTACTACCATTATTAGATTTGTTAAGGAATTTTTGCATGTTCTTACTGATACGAAACATCCAGACTGCTTTCCAGTTTTCTCACAAGTACTGTGTTATTTATTTCCCCAGAGACACCCATAAGGCTGTAACCCACTCCTCATTTAGTTGAAAAAGTAAGAACCAAAACTGGCTTGGCCAACAACACAGACTGCTGATTACAGCATCTAGACTTACTGGAACACCTTTAAGCTGCTTTACAGTTTCATTGAAGCACATAGTTGCCTGGTTCATTAGCTCACTGCGGGTAGTCATCTTGCCTTTGAATTTAAATTTTTATTTAATCAATGTCACAAGGACTTTGTCTTGCTCTCAGTGTTGCTGTTTAAGTAAAATCTCTGCAAAAATTAGTTGTGTGCATGTGGAATGTTGAACTAGGCAGCAAATCTGAAGAGATCAGTTGAATATCCTAGCACCCATAATATATATTTGAACATATAATATTAACTCATTGTACCAAGTATTGACTAAGATTTTGTCTGATAGCCTAGGCATAATTTTTAAGTAAATATATTTTTCCTGACCAAATTTAATCGGATAAAAATGAAATTCTCTTGAAGTAGGATGAGTAAGAAAAGAGAAAACAGAGCAAGAAGTAGCAGAACTCCTGAAACCTATGTGTAATAACTTTGTGTGGTAGGGAGAAAACTTCTCAATGACTTCAAGTATAACAAAAGTTAGATCCTATACAAAATTTCCTTGGAGAACCAATAAAAGCGAGATTTGATCATTCCATAGTTTAAGTAAGTTACTTACACATTTTCCAAAGTGAAAGCAGTGTAACTGTAGCCTTTCTTCTGGGGAATGTGTACCATGCTATTAGACATATGGTCTGGGGGAAAAAAATCCGCAATCATCACATTCTGCAGTTTGTTTCATCTCTAATTATCAGTTACTTGTTGTTTTCTTCCGTGTTCCTCAGTGTTCTCCTATTTCCTCCATTACCCAGTAGAGGCAACTTCAAGAAAAAATTGTTTAGTTGTGTTTAAACCTTTTAAACCTGTTTTAACTCATTGATGTGTTTAGTATGCTTTTAATCTATTTAATATTTTCTTAATTGTTTTAAGTTCTTCCAAACTGTTTATTTTGATTCTCTGTATGCTGCCTTGAGATCTTATGATAAAGGGTGGAATACTAATCTTTTAATAGTAGCAGTAGTAACAATAATAATAATAATAACAACAACAACAACAACAACAGTAGAAAATGTTGGTAATGTTGGATTCAAATTGCTGCCATGCTTGTACCTCAGCAGTTATTAATTGCAGTATCATTAATATCCTTGCTATGTCTCAAGAACATAACATATACCCTCAAGTTTGGAAGGAGTTTCTCTCGTCTCCATTTCAGAACTCAAACCAGACTGAAGATCTACTAATATAACATAAATTTTAAAAGATAGGGCTAAAAATAGCAGCTACAGTACCTTGCAGCAGTATTCACTAACATCCTTTCCAGTTTCTCCACACTGATGCCAGAAACTTAATGTGCAAAGTTATCTTAGTTTTATTTGTTTTTACTTACAAAAGGTAAGTAAACAAAATTATGCAGACTTAATGTTTGCATAAGTATTTACCCCCTGATTCAATACTTGGTAGAAACATCTTTGGCACCAGTTGCAACTGCAAGTTTTCTTGGGTAAATCTATCAGCTTTGCACATATGGATTGTGGGTTTTTTCCCATTCTTTGTGCCATAATTGCTTCCACTTTGTCAGGTTGTATGGAAGGAACCATTAGTGAAGCGCAACTTTCAAATGTTGCCACAGATTTTTGATTGGAGTGAAGTCTTAAGCTTTGGCTGATATATTCTTAGACATTTAGGTTCTGTTTTTTAAATCACTCTTGTATTAATTTGGATGTGAGTTGTCACACTGAAAAGTGAACCTTTGGCCCAGTGCCAGGCCTTTTGCAGATAGAAATCTATTTTGCTCTAGAAGTGCTCTGTATTTAGCATCTACCATCTTGCCACCAATTCTGACAAAGCCCTGCCAAGAAAAAGCACCCCTGCAAAATGATGCTACCACCGCCACCATGCTTTGCTGTGGGAATGGTGTTCTCAGAGCAATGAGCATTATAGTGCAGCAAGACCAGAAGTTCAATTTTTGTCTCGTCCAAACAGATAACCTTTTCCAGATGTTTGCTATGTGTCCTACATGCCTTTTCGCATAGGCTTTGATAGGGCTTTGTTTCAGCATTTACTTTCTTCTGGCCTCTCTTTCAAAAAGTCCAGTTTGCAGAGCATCGTAGTCATAATTTTCCTTTTCATGTTTTCTGTCATCTCAGCTGCAGATCTCTCCATCTCCTTCATAGTTAACCACTGTCCTCTTGTTTGCTCCTCTGAGTAATGCTCTCATTACCCAGTCACTGAGTTTTGGTGGATTGCCTTCTCTAGATAAAGCTTAATGGTAGTCTGTGAATGTTTATATATCTGAGAGACAGATATATAGATATTTGCTATCCTAACTCTCTTAGGCGCTTCTGCATCATTTTCTTCTGGACTTGTTTTAATAACTCATTGTTCCTTATGATGCTGTTTGCTTAGATATGCTCTCTTGAAAACTCTTGAGTATTCCAGGGATAGAGGGTCACTCACTACAGTCAGATTCAGATTAAGGTATGGGGTCTCTAGCAAGATCATCTTTCACATGAATCCTCTCAGCTTTTGGTGTTACCTCACAGACCAGGACTAAAATTGATTATTGTTATTACTGTGTGCCTTTAAGTTGTTTCTGACTTAAGGTGTCCCTAAGTGAACCTATTATGGGGTTTTCTTGGCAAGATTTGTTCAGAGGAGGCTTGTCATTGCCTTCTTCTTGAGTCTGAAAGACAACATGACTTATTTCCATGGCCAAGCAGAGATTAAGACCCTGGTCTCCAGGCTCATAGTCCAGTGCTTAAACCACTGTGCCACACTGGCTCTCCCTAAAAAAAAAATATTGTTGTTTGCCTTCAAGACATTTCCAACATATTATGACCCAAAGGCAAATCTATCAAAGGGTTTTCTTGGCAACATTTGTTTAGAGGAGGTTTGCTATTGCCTTCCTCTGAAGCTGAAAGAGTGTGACATGCCCAAAGTCACCCAGTGGGTTTCCATGGCTAAAAGTGGATCATCTAAAATTGCTGATATAGTTCTTAAAATGCCTGAGAGAATTTTTAAAAATTACTCCATGTAGCTCACAAAAGAATGAAGTTTATGTTCCAGTTGTTAATTCTATGAAGATGTATACAACTGATCCAGATTTCTCTGCCCTTAGTGAATGATTTTTAGTTGGTTGGCCCAGAATTATCTCTGGGTTCCTTTTCTTATCAATTTCCTGTGCTAAATCCATATGTGTGTTTAGCTTGTTTCCAGGATTAAATGTCTGTCTTTGCAGAATGTACTGTTACTAAGCAAATTGTAAATGTATGACATGATCTGAGGGTTAAAAATGCCAAAACATAAGTAACTTATATGAGTAACTTAAGGAGAAAGACTTCTGTTAGTAGAGAGTTGTTTTCATCTAGTTTGAAAATTATAACTGTTAATCATTATAGGAAGAATAGTTTAGTATAAAATTATTTTATTCTCTTTTAACAGTGCTTTTGTTTTTAAGTGGAATGTTAAATAATGTTTTGAAGGCTAGATAGGCTGATAAGAAAGTGAAAATCTTTCTGATTCTGCCATTAATATTTCTTCCTCCTTCCTAATTTCTCCTAAGCAAATACACTCAGAATACTCTGCAGTGGTATTTTGTATATATAAAGAGTATCCTCCAAAAGAGATTGGCAGCTTTAATTTGTTTTATATGTGCAATCACAGTCCATGTTATATTTGAAATGCTTGTCCAATCAAGGATTCAATATAGAAAAGAGGCAGTAACAAGTACGCTATACACTGTAATAAAGAAATCTGTTGATTGAAAACAGTTCGTATATTTTGGAAATGATAGGGAATGTAATTGGTTAGAAAGAAAAGGATAGGGCTTCATAAATAATAGGAAATAGAGCATATTTTTCCACTGATAATGCTAACTCAATTTAACAATATTCTGGTGTTGAATTTTCATGTGCAGGGAAATAGGCCTGGTAGATCCTCCAATACTACTCTAAATTCCATAGCTAATGGAATGACCTCTTCATATTGATGGTGGGCAACTTCAATATGTCAAATTTCTGCCATAATGACACACATTTTTACAACCTTGTAAGATGCTTTGATGATTGCTGCCAAAGATTTCCATGTCCTTGCACACAAGGCCTTCAAATATGGATTTGTGTATGCAGTTACAATGTGGGCCTAAGGGAGAGGAGCTTTATATAGTAGGCTAACTCATATACATTTTCTGAAGTCACAGATTTTTACAACTAACTGTAATTAAAGACTTAGGCTTGTAAGGCTGCTTATTCTTTACATCTTTGCAGTGTAATACAATTATTGGGTAGAATTTCTAGCATGTAGCATTTCTAGAACAGTTTCTGTTAGCTGTATTAGTAGGAATGAAAACTGCAAAGAGAAAATATAACTGCAGTCCTGCTTCCTTTGGTAATCATTCCTGTCCACAACTAGAAGTATTCTTTTGAAGGCAATTTCCATGCCTGTATTCAGTGGGTAGGACCATCGACAGCATGTTTTTCTGCATACTAAGGTTGCTGTTTTAGTATGCAAGGGGGAAAAAGCTATAAATTAGAGGGGAGAAGTTGTACCAGAGAAGACTGAACTTGTTCCTTTTCCTTCAGGAGCTACAGAATGCTGAAGGTTGTTGAGTGTTTGTTAAGGACGTTAAAGGAATACCAAGGGTGAGAGGATAGCTTGAGTCTATAAGACTAGGTGAGGGCTTAGGGATACCTAATTCTAAACTTTTTCTTTTCCCAATCAGGGTTTCTGTAAGTCTGCTTCTATAGGGGTTTTAAGATTCATGGGGGAATTATTAGGAATGCCAGAGAAGTTCTTTCTACAAATCTAATTAACATACCCTCCCTGCCTGAGTCCTTCAGGTGACAGAACCCCTAACACAATCTTGGAGTGAGCAGGTGAAAATGCAGCTCATTTGTCAATCCCATATATACCAGCCCCAATTTTCTTTCTCTAACCCTCACTCTGCAATAAAGAAGAGGTTTAAATAACCCTTGTGCTTTACAGCTCTATATATTGTACCACTTATTGCTAGAAGAAGATCTTCCTGCTCATATAATCCTAAAGAGCAGCTGTTGGCAATTCTGATAGATTGCTGGTTTCCTGGCATATGTGAACAGGAAGCTGCTCGATCCCAGACTTTGGCAATCTCACACAAGTGCACTACCAGGAAGGGAGTTTTCCACTGTTTTATTCTTCCATGCCCTTGATCCATGCATACAGTACCTCCCTTCTGTTACTCCAGTTCTGGTTTAGCTACAATGGCTTCATGTTAGGCCCAATTTATTGCATTGTGCTAGGGCTTCATAACCTCAGGAGTGTCTCCTGCCACTTGGCACCTCCTTGTTGCCCTGCTCCATACCTCATACTTTTTGAATATGAGAAGTAAGAAGATGGAATTGTGCCTTCTCTACAAAGTCATGTACTCTGTGGACCACATAATCTGCTTTGGAAGCTTTCTTGATACTTGAATTGCTGTAGCTTGGGGCAAGGGAACATATTTTTATATTCCCAGGCATTTTTACCTCTGTAGTTTTAAAATAATCTTTAAGTTTTAGATTATTGTTTAATCAGGGGCTGCTGCTGAGATTTTATTTTCTGCCTTATGATATTACTGTGTTTTTATTACATAAATTTCCAGTCTACCAAGTGTTACTTGGTAGTATCACTAGAGTTTTCAACTATTAAGGATTTGGATTATGTTCAAGAATCTAGGAGTTAGTGAGGTATTGCTGGATAATGTGTCACATTCCAAGCAGTATGGTCTTTGTAATTGTGCTATTATCTTCCTATCCCTGACAATTTCATTCAGAAATGTTGTCAGTCCATTTGGAATTGTTCCCAGAGCACCTATCACTACTGGAACCATGGTTGTTTTCTTTTCCTAGAAGCTCTGAATTTCTCTTTGTAGATCTTGATAATTCATAATCTTTTCCCTCCCCTTGTCCTTGATTCTGCTGTCTCCTGGGATTGCCACAACAATACTCTTTGCCTTCTTCTTCTCAACCACTGTTATGCCTGCTATATCATGTTCTAATTGTTTGTCAGTTTGAATCATATTTGAGTCCCACAGGATTTTTGCATTGCCATTTCCAACAACTTTTTCAGGCTTATGTTCCCACCTGTTTTTTGCAGATGGCAAATTATATTTTTTGCATAGATTCCAGTTTATCCTTGCAGCTAGTTTATAATGATGTTGCATATACTCAGGCTGCATGATGTCATTGCAATATTATTGTTCTAGATGTTATTGTTATACTCCCTTTTTATTAGTCTTCTGCTCTTGGAGCCTGAACAATGAAAGTATAGGGTTAAAATTTATTAAACATATACTGAAATATTGCTGTTCAAACTTATGTTGGTCATAGTTATGGAAAGAGTGTCATATAAGAATTTTCCAATAAATACAATTACTTGGATCCAGATGCTGTCTTCCAAATGTGTAAGTGCTCTTTCCATTACCAGAGGCATTTGATTCAATAGAGCATTTCTGTCAGTGTGATAGAAAGGATGTTTCAGTGATTTCTTCTTCTGCCTGCAGTCTACTTCCCCACCTGAAAATATCTGCTCTAAAGAGTTTGGGTATTCTTTCAGCGTACTGAATTATATCTTCCTTATTCACAGAAGGATCTTTGATCCAGTGACTGCTTATGAAAGTAGTGGAAGGCAGGAAGTGATATTGGCAAATTTCCTCTTTCTTCTGCAGCTCCCCTGACCCCTGTCCACAGTCTTCCAGGGAGCCTCCAACAAACTTGGAAGGATTTGGTATAGGAGGCTGCAGTAGCAGCAGTGACATCACACATACACACATGTCTGTTTATTCACAGATGCTTCTGCTGGATCAAAGACCTTTCTGTCAGGAAAGGACACACAATTCAGTAAGCCTTAGTGTAAATGCTATACCTTTATTTTCCCTACAGTTGTCCTTTGTATCATTCTGTAAAGCTAGAAATACTTTCACAGACCCTCACAGTGGAGCATTTTGATTCTTAAGTGATGGACAACAAGTTAACAACATAAAGTGGATGTTGACAGTTGTTGAAAATGAAGTAATGCATGATGTAGCCTTGAGTTTTCCTCTGAACTTTGACCATACCATAAAAAAACTTAAAGGAAGGAGAACAGTACTGTCAAGTACAGAATTACAGAGAAAAAAAATAATCTAAATAGTGGGGAAGAAATCTATGTTTCATTGCATGATATTTAACAGCAACTGTAAGGAGGGGGATGTTTCTTTCTTTGTATAATGTGCAGTAGTTACAATAAACACAAGATTTCCAAATCTCAGAGGACTCTCTTGACAGTTGCTTGATAACAGCTTTTTTCATTCCTTAGTTTTGACAGTTTGCGTGTGTTGCCATATCTAGTGTAAACTAAAACATCACTGTCATTCTGTTTTTCTTTTGTATGAGCCTTTCTTTTATTTTTTTCATCTTTTTAAAATAATGAAAAAGATGGGCTTTTCATTTGTAGACTGTGAGGCAAGTTATGTGGGAAATTAACATATGTTTATAAGTTTTGAAAGATTGAAAATGACAGCCGCCCGCTTCAGTTTCTTTCATTAGATCCCAGTGAAAGTGGGTTATTTAAATGATCACTTTAACCTTTCCATGTGTATCAGTTCCTATAAGAATATGAGTAATATGCCAATGTACACATTAAACAAACAGAGCATGATCAATTCCAATACAGCCATAACATGTCTTTCTTTTTGACAAATAACCGCAGAAACACCATGACCATCACAGAATCACCCACAGAAACTCCACATCTGTCTAGCAGTCCAGTGGATATATGTACTTATTTTCATTTTGGAAAAAAAAAAATCAAAAAGCTCTAATGTAGAAATCATAACTTGTAGAGATTATTTGTAGGGAAGATTATTTGCAAGGAAGGAATAATTAACCTTGGAAAGGCAGCTGTTTTAATATATCCCTGTTTTGTAGCCACTGAAACTGCTACTTGGTAACTAACACTTTTATTTCGGTCTTTTGACGTCCTTTTTAAATATCTGCAAAGTCTGTTATTAAATTTAGTCACAGTCTGAGAATAGTTTAAAAGTTGGCTTTTACGTAGTACCAGGATCTTCTTTTTAATGTCTGTCTGCTCAAAAGATATGTTTTGAGCAACTGGTTTCTTTATATTCCATTTATCTGTTTTCTGATACAGACTCGGGCACCTGAAGCACCTTCTCCATTACTTTCATGTGGTCTCCTTCCATGGAAATCATTTGAGGACCTTTATGTGCACACCTGAGCCCTGGAATATTTTTGGATGGAGTTCTGTGCTTTTGGTCACAGTTTTTGGCAACTTTGGTTGCATTATACAGAGGAGTTTTGCAGTGTCTGTGTTACACAGATGTACTCTTTGTTACTCATTTCAGCAATGTTTCCATGGGATAAGTCCTTTCTATTAATATTGACTAAAGTTGGTGTAGCAGTTTGAGGATTGGACTATGACCCTGAAGATTGGGGTTCGATTTTCTCACTTGGCCTTGGATATCCACTGGGTGACCTTTGGCACATCACATACTCTCAGCTCCCAGAATTCTCTGTGCTAGGTTCACCTTAGGGCCACCATAAGTTGGAAATGACTTGAAGACACACGTCAATAGCAACAAAGTTGGTGATCCAGAGAATGATTGTTTGATTTGCATATGTGTAGTACATAAGCATTACAAGGTAGAGGAAAAAATCATAGTGAACAATATCTCTAATCTGAGACTGTCTTAATTTTCTAGAATTGTCACCAAGTTTCTTCTATCATCAGACCAAATTTTGCTTGAGCACGGCAAAGCACCCAGTGTCGTCATCTGGCATGTTGCAGACAAATTCCAATTACTTTTCTGCTTCAAGCTATTGTTAAACACTAAGAGCTAGCTGACAGTAAAATTATAAATACAGGTGTTGTCACACTACACTATAATCAGAATTTTAATTTGAATTTTCATTTGTAAAGCCTTTTTTTACATGAAAATAGGAATAGAATTAGTTTTATTGACAGTAAAAAGACATTTTGAAAGCTTCCTAAATCATTACCTGTATTTAGAAGTGGGGGGGGGAATTGTATGTGTCCATGTAAAGAGAACAGTTTTATTATCACATATTTACTCATTATTTTAGGTGGTAAATAAAACTAGAGAGATGTGTTTGACAAATGATTGACGTAACTCAGTAGGTTTTCACTTCATTAGAACAATAGAAAACCGCAAATATATATTTACTTTTGTTTAGTTCTGCCACTACTAATATAAGCCTGCGATAAAATCTTTAGTCAAATTAAGTAGAGCCTGTTGAGAGTCCACATGTAGTGCGAAACTTTCTGTTTGGTAATTTTCTCCTCTTAGCTAAATTCATCCTTCTTTTCTCTCCCCACCCCACCCCCCTGGACGTTGGAGTGGTTCCCCCTTCTCAAGACACCCTTTTTTTTCCTCCAGGCATTTAGTGTCGTGTCTGCCAGATTTCAGTGATGAACAGCGAATTGCTTTTAAAGTGGGCATTATGCCAGTTCAGCAGCACAATGGAAAACCAATCTTCCACCATTCTACTTTTGATGCTGTTATTGTAGCATTTTAGATAACTGCTGCCACAAAAAAAGATGTGCTCAATTGCTACCAGTTAGTCAAGTTAAATCCAGAGTAGCATTAAAATTACTCTGAAAACTGTTTGTCAGAGGTCATGTGTTGTCTGTAGCTACAGTACATAGGATAGATGTTCTCTTCTGTGGAAGGCTTTTTATTTATATATATCTTTTTTTCTTTTTGCTTTATTATTACAGTGACTGACCAGCTCTCTAAATAGCCCTTCACTACCTGTTTACTTATTGTCTACACCTTGGTGTTGAAAAAATGTGTCAAACAAATGTTGAAAAGTTTCTTTAAAGTGCTGGAAATAGCAGGAGAGTAAGTTGTTCAGGGTGCTAGAGTTTGTACAGTGTGAAAGCGGGAAAGAGAGAGAGCATGCACATAAGAGCATAATTCTCTGGTTTCTGTAACAAGATTACTGTTTTCTTCTCTTTATCCTCACTCTTCAATGGCTGGGTTCACTTTTCTGGATTTTTTTAAATAGCTTAAATGGAATTCATCCACTTTTTTGCTCTATTACCCTTCAACATCACCTCTGTTTTTCCTTCTTCTCGATATGTTTGTGAATGGGACACCTGGTTTACTACTCGCAAGGCAATAGTAGCTGGAGATGATAGCAGTTTATATCGACTGACTTTTAAGTATTTTACAAAATAATAATATGCAGCTCTTTTCTATGTTATTCTCCTCATGTATGTGTATATGGGCAACCAACCTTGGTTTTTTTCAATGAATATTATGCTAACTAAAATGGCACATCAACTGATTTTCTATTTGCATTTGTTTGGGATATATGATATAATATATTGATGTATCATATCAAGCAAGAGGAAACTAGTCTCCTTCTTTATTTACAGCTTAGTTTTGTTCGTTTTTATAATAAGCTGCTTCTTCTGATCATCTTGGGTAGTACTTGGATTATAGGAGCCTGTAGGAGCAAAGTCTGCCGCATACAATTTAGCAGAATATTAAGCTGCTTGGAAAGCACCAAGGCTAGAAGTAATTGTCCCAGAAAAAAAGAGAGAAGAAAATTCTCTACTAATTTCTGTGGATAGTATTCCTGTTCCTCATAAGATGTCTTATTGTCTTGATGTTAAAGCAGTGATCTCTAATTTCTATGGGGTACATTCTCTCTACAGTTTATTGACAGGGCAGATGGATATGTGCATTGCATCTTCCTTGGTTAACAGGGGAAGTAGGAATGAGAGCTCTCCTTTACAGTGAATCAGCACATGAGTTTATATTATGTTAATATATATGATGTTCTTTGTTCCCAAGGTGGGTGTCTAAGCTTGAATCCTATTAGTGGTTATGGCAATAATTCTAGCAGACACTAAAGACACTAACTCAGAAAATCAGAAAATTCTTTGAGGAAACAGACTTTGTCATGAGTACATGTGAGGCATGACCTTCCTTTGTTTAGGAATTTATCCTAGTTGTACAACATCTAAAATCTGTGTAGGAAGAAGAAACTAGTACCCCCACACACACTACCAACAGGAATTGCATGTTTCACAGATCCCAACCTCCATTCTGTCAGACTTTCTGCACAAGACACATAGCTGTCTAGACACAATGCTATTTTATGAAGGAAAGAGATGGAGCATCAGTCACACTAGTAACCTAACAGAGAGCCAGTAAACTTAACAGCTGTGTAAATGGGCACGTGGAGCAGAGGAGGCCGTAGAACACAGAACCTGCAGCCCATATATGTGGCCTTCAGCCTAATTTCATATGACTCTCAGCTACTTCTGCTCCATACACTAGAAGTGCTAGTATTTTCCTAAGAAGTGCAAGACGTATCCACACACATAGAACCAATGAAGTTTTTATCTGTTTATTGGATTTTTAAATTGATATTTGTTATCTTGCCACTACAATATCATCTGTGGAAAGCTATTAATTCTCCATGTGTGATGGTTGGAATGTTGGACCTAGACTTAGGAGGCCCGTGTTCATGTCCCCACTGGGACATGAAATTCATTGAGCATCCTTTGGCTTCTCTCTGAACCTGACTTGCCACACAAGACTGTAGTTGTGATAAAAGTGAGAAGGAGAAAAGTACTCCTTTCATCACGCCTTGATATAACTAATACCTGACAAATAAATAATGTGGAGATTTCATAATTATTCTACTAGTACCTCATTGTAAAGGTTTGAATGTATGGACTTCTCATTAATAATTTCAACTTATTTCAAATCTTAACTAATTTCACTGCCTCTATACAATTTACACTGTTTATTTGAACTGTTCTCTTATCTACCTGTGGTAGATGGGCAAAGATGTTGGACAAGAAAAGTGAGAGGTTTGGGAAATCATTCCTATTATGAAACATCAAATATATCTTTCTGAATATCTGTCATATATTATTTGATACAGGGATACTGAAGAGCAGGTTGCTTACTTAAAACTATTGTTTTTTGAGCAGTCTTCTGTGAATTCAAACATATGGGATTCATTGTGCCTGTGCAGACCATCTTTGGAAACTTCTAGAGCTAACTCTCTTTGGATGAAGACCCACCCAATCATTCCTGTACCATACATGCTCAGAACAGTTCCTGCTCAAATCCCCTCAATTCCACATCTGCCACAGCAGCGACCAAGGAAATCAAATATAGTAAAATGTGAATGGATGATGTGAGTTCACAGATGACTACTTGAAGAATCATAGTTACAGGTAAGCAACTAGCTTTTCTTCTCCATGCTCTCTTGATTCACACATATGGAAGACTGGCAAACTGGGCATACCTGGATGGAGGGTGACTGGTCACAATGACTAAAAAACAGACGAAAGAAGTAGACTCTCTGGCCTGAATATCAAATCTGCCCAAGTAGCCGCTTGACAGATAGTCTGAATGGGCATGTTTGCCAAGAATGCAAGGTGGAGACAGCTCTCATGGAATGAGAACAGATAGAAGAAGACTCTGACTTCCTGACAGTCTGGTAGGGTAATGGGATGGTAGAAGCCATTCATTTGGAGATGCACTGCAAGGAAGCTTGATAACCTTGTTTATGAGTCCCATAGGAGAAAAAGAGTCTAGGAGATTTCCTGAAATGCTTTATATGATCAACACAGAAGGTGAGGGCACATCTGACATCTACTGTGTCCTGAGCTCACTCATGTACAGTGCTGGGTTCAGGAAGAAAATCAGAAGTGAGCATTGCTGAGACAAATGAAAAAACAAAGCCACTTTAAGAAGGAAAGTGACATCCAGAAACAGGATCACCTTGTCTTTGTGGAAGTGGAGAATAAACAGATTGACCCACAAAGCAGCTACTTCATTGCCCCCTCCCAGCACAGGTGATAGCCATGCAGAACATAGTCTTTGACGTAAAGAGGCATAAGTCACACAAGGCCAGAGGTTCAGAAGGACGTCTCATCTGTTGGCAGGGAACTGAGTTCCCAAGCCAGACAGATGAGAGCTCAAGAAGGAAAGCTATTCATAAAACATTTGGAGAAAAGTTTAAATAAATGGTGAACAAATCAAGAAGAAAAATTCTAGGATTGAATTAAGGCCAAGAGACCTTCTGCATAGGCCTGTATCAAAGAGGTTGAGGAGCCATGCAATGCTGAGTTGGACAGGAACTGAGGAATGTGGTTAAGTCAACATGAAGCTTATGGTAAAAAGAGAGAAAGCACTTCCATGTATAGCAGTACAAGTTCCTAGTTAGCTATCTGTCTGCAGAATGAAGGATGGCTAGCACTTCTGGGAGAATATCCTCTAAGCCATGAGATGAAGGATTTGAAGATCCAAGTATCAAATTCAACCTTCAGCTAGGTTGAGAAGATCCTATGCCAGTGGGATCCTGTGAAAGTGGCAATAGGACAGGTACAGGAGTATGGCAAACAACAGCTGATGAGGCCACCAAGGCATAAATAGAATGCAGTCTGCATTATCATCTCTGAGTTTTACTAGGTCCTTGGTGATGAGTGGAAAAAGAGGGAAGGTATAGAAGAAGAGAGGTCTACTCCAGCTGAAAAGAAAGCTAGCATGTTTACCAGGGAAGATCCTAGGAAGCAGTAGTGAGAGCACTGATGGTTGTTTGCACTGGCCATCTGTCTGGGGAATCTTCTTACAACGGGAAGCACATCTCTTGAAAAGTGCTATAGATGCCATAAACCAAGAGAAAAATCAATGAAAGATGCTGAAGAAAAGGAAAAAATTCAGCAAAATTTCCTATGGTCAGCCATGATGATGGACGAAAGAGAACTGAAGGGGTTTTAATGGAAACCATACTGAGCATGTGTGGTACAGAAGGAGGTGAGCCTTCATCTGAAGAGATACAGCTCTGTGTCATGTCCACTCCTTGAGAGTTCATCAGAAGGTGAAGCAGACTTACCATTGGAGGAGTACCTGATAGGCAGCTAGATCCTCCTATTTAGCAAGTCAGGTTGAATTCAGAGCAGGAAGAGGACCCACACACACACAAAAGTCCCTGAGAAAGACCCAGACCATTCATCCCAGACCATTCCTCCCAAATGAAGTGAGAGGCTGCAGTCAGGGTGTTGGGAGTAGCACAGCTGTGGAACACTCTCCCTAAATACTGCCTGGGATCTGGGTGTTGTCTGAACATGCTGCCTATAAAAGGAAGATACAGCCCCCATCTCTCTTGCTGAATACGACTTCAGGTTTCTTCTTCTTTTTTTAATTAATTTTTATTAAAATTTTCAATGAAAAAGCAATAAAAAACACCGTCCCCACTTCCAGACACAATTTTCCCAGTTGAATCTGAGCTTAACATTCCATTCCGTATAAACATTCAGTTCCGTACATTATCTCTATTTTACAACAATCGTAAACTATTACTTTTAGCTTATATTTAACTATTCAGGCTTCTTCTTGACAGCTCAGCTTGCAAAAGTGTATCTATCAGATGTATGACTCTGAACTGTTTAACAACTCAGCTATCATGACCTGCCTGGAATCCTGGCTCTGATTTACAGTGTTCTTGACCCTGGACTGTTGATGCTGGATATCTCTTGTGTCCATGGCTGACTCAGGAACTTAGAACCTTGCTTGCAATTAAGAGCAGTACACTCTAGGAGTTTCTGAAGACGTTCTCTGCAGGTGCAGAGAATCTAATGTTTGAGTCACAGAAACCATGAAGAAGAACCTCGTAGAGGCCCATAAATGAGTTTTAGAATGTCTTTGAACGTTGTGAAAGAAATTTCCCCTTGTTTACCTTTCCTTTGCTTTGAAGATTGTCTTTATGGGGGAAAAAATCTTTTTATGTAACAAATTATGTTATTAGGGCATAGGATAATGATAATGTGCAGTTACCATCACCACGGGTTATTATGGTTGTCTGATGAAGCTCATGTAAGCTGAAGAAGCACCACACTTCTGTTCATCTTTAAAATACCTCAGGTATCCTTGGTCTTTTTGTGAGAAGGAGGCTTACTTTGATTTGAAAAAGCTAGAACTTTACCAAAACCTGCATTTGACCAAACACAAAAACCTTGTCTTGAGGGATCTCACAAGATTGCTTATCACATTGCCCAGCAACAAAAAGCTTCTAATATTTTGAAGTGGCTCATGAGGAATAGATAGCTATGCCATTTCTCTTCAAGATGTGGCAGGACAAAACCTCTTTTCAGTACAGTCAGCTCCTGACTTTTGTCCATTGCTTGCACATTGATGCCATTAAAAGAGAATTTCCTGTTCTTTGTTCCTGTTCTTTGCCAAGCCTGACTTCAGCTAGAAGAAAAATGTTGGTACTGTGTATGCAGGTAGAGTATGTGTGATGCTTGGCAACTTAGGTTTTGCTGCTTTGGTGAAGAAAGAAATTCCATATATCATTGTAGCTCATAATGTTCTATGTCAATATTCCATATTGGCATCAAGGAATTTGCCAACAGTCTTTTGCAGGGATTTGATGCCCTTTGTATTTCCTTTTTTATTTTTATTTTTTAATTGTGTAATTGATTTTTAACACTAGGAATCTAATATACAATCAAAATAATATACATCTAAAAAAAAGAAACAGAAGAAAGAGAGTCTTGAAAGAAATTTTGTCTTACAGCTGCGAAGTCTGTCAGCTTCATCAGAGCTTGGGCCTTTTAAGAAATTCTGTCAAGAAATAAGAGCAAAATGTGAAGCTCTTTTCTGTTACACAGAAGTTCACTGACTTTGTGGAGAATAAGTCTTGAAGTACTTGTTTGAACTTCAGGCAGAAGTTTCACTTATTTTGAGAGAAAAGGAAAGTGCACTCTCAGAACAACTTGACAAGCAGGATTTTGTTCATGACTTGGCTTACTTAAGAGGATATTTTTGGCCGTGTGAACGAGACAACTCTTTCAATCCAAGGACCTTCAGTCATCATTATGGTTGCTTATGAAAAAGTGTGAGCAGTTTAGGCCAGGTTGCCACTGTGTAAGAAAAGATTATAAACAAATAACTATCTATGTTTTCCAGTGCTGGAGGAAGTACTTTTGCATCCAAGTGCAATGAGACACAATCTCCCTTATGGCCAGTTCCTTAAGCTAAAATACAACTGTCACAATGAGGAAGATTTTAGAAAGGAGTTTCACATACTATCTAAACAAACTTATAGAAAGATGATATCCACAAGAGGTAATATCCCAAGCAGCTCACAGATCTTGGTCTGAATTGCTACGGAAACAGTACAGATATTTACCCAATCTGCATCCACTGGTCTCTCACATATAATCACATCACAAAAAATATATAGAACTTCATCAAAAAGCGTTTTTTTTTTTATTAGAAAATATTCCAGAGTGTAAGGAAAAGCCACAAATTTCCTTTAAGGACTAAAAATATTGTATATTGTAGTCGGCTCAGTTTTCAAGGAGTCAAAACAAACACCAAAAATCACTATAATGGAAGCAGGTTGTCCCATAGGACACCACCTCTGTGGACATTGCATATATTGTAAATATACATCCAAAATGGCAGAGTTTGTAAACCGTAAGGACCCACAGAGATGCATTTGCACCCACTTTAGCACTTGCGGTAGTAATTTTGTAATACATGCTGTCCACTGCGAGTATAAAAAAATGTATGTGGGGAAAACATCAAGAACCCTAAAAAAACTAATAGCTAAACATTTCTATAATTTAAGGAATAAAAGAATGGGGGGCTCCTTTCATCAGTCATTTTGTAGAACCACAACATTTTGCATCAAATTTTAAGTTTTGGATGTTACAAAAAATAGCTGGAAATAATAATGGAAAACTAATGAAAAAAGAAGTTGGATGGATTTTAAAGCTGAAATCTTTGATTCCATGAAGTCATAATGAAGATGCACGTGTCCACTTGTTATCATAAAGCTACTCCTTTATGCACATAAAAATAAAAAAGTATAGAATAAAATGTGAATTTGAAAGCTTTATATAATTTGATATATTTATGTTGTTCCTTGTTATAAGATTGTGTGTGTGTGTGTGTGTTTATTTTTAATTTAACCCCTGAAGATTAAAAGAATGTAACATCTTTGCCAAGAAAATCTCTCCAGGGAGCACATTCCACCAGTGAGGTACCAGTTCGGAAAAGACCCTCACTTGTAGCCTCCAGCCATACTTCCTTTGTTTATAAGCAGTTGTGGCATTTCTTTGCCCCAAAGCAGTGTTCATTACCTTTATCCCTATTCAAAAGCAGTTTGTATCAGGCACCTGTCTTTGCCTATTTCTGCACTACACTGCTATAGTGCTATTATTCCACTTTCAACATCCTGTGAAATTTTGGGGTTTGTAGGTTACTGAGGCCAAAGAGCTCTCTGGCTGAGAATTTTAAATACCCCTCCCTAAACTGCAAACCCCAGGATTCCATACGATGTTGAAAGTGGAATAATAGTACTAAAACAGCATAGTGCGGAAATGGCCTTTGTCCCCTTGGGTGGGCTGCAGTATGTCATTTTTTTATAGCAACATTTCCAGAAAGTTAACAGCTACAAGTCACAATGGTTGTAGGGGGTTTCCCAAATTAAACCACTGCCTCTGGAGGCATGTGCACATTTGGGGGCAAAGAACACCCAAACACATTTTTAATACCCCCCAAACATTTAACACCAATATTGTGGGGGGGGTATATTGTGAAACCTCTTCAGTAATAGTGGAATTTTAGGTCTGCCAAGGAAGGAAGGAGGGAAGGAATTTCCCAGCAATTCCTTTTTCTTTATTAAAAACCCGTAAGGAAAGGAGTGCTCTACTTTTCCAGCTACCAATTTCGATTGGCCCCTTCCCATATTACTCACTTGATTCTGGACCTCTGAAGGGGCTGAGTCAGCTGCTAGCATGGCTCAGCCAGAGTGATGTAGGACACTGGATTAGGACTCTGGAGACTGGGTTTTGAATCTCTATTCAGCCATGGAAACCCACTAGGTGACCTTGGCAAGTCACATTCTCTCATCCTTAGAGGAAGACAAGAGCAAGCCCCTTCTGAATGAATTCTACCAAAAAAACCCAATGAGAGAAGGTCACCTTAGGGTGGCCATAAGTCAGAAATGACTTGAAGGCACACAACAACAAGGTGCAACATTGCAACTTGCAATGTTGTCTGCAGTTCTAATTACCACATCTCAGAAAATTATTGGCAAGCTGGAAAAGTTTTAAGAAAAGAGTAATCGATATAATTAAGAGTTTGAAACAACACCTTGTAACAAAAAACGCTGATAATTTTTTAACTTAGAAGAAGACGCTTAAGGAGAAACATGTTAAGAGATGTACAGAAGTATGCACAGTGTGGAAAGAGTAGATAAGAAGGTTTTTCTTTTTCTTGGTTTCCCTTATATCAGCCAAGAAGACTAAATGAAGGAAAATTTCTGATAGAAGGAAAAACAACAACTACGTCTTCATATATTATTTAATTAAAACTACAAAATTCACTTCCACAGAATATACAGTTGGCCCCTGGCCTGGAAAGTTTTAAGAAGAGATTAGACAATTTCATGGAGGATATGGCCATCAGTGGCTGTTAGTCATTGGTATCAGAAGAGCTAGGCCATTCATTGACTTTAAGAAGTCACGTGGGCCTGCAGAAATGTTGAGATCTTTGGGAGGTCTTTCTCTAGGTCCCACCATCTTCATAGGTATGTTTAGTGAGGACATGAGAAAGGACCTTCCTGGGTGTCTACTCCCAAACTCTGGAACTCACTCCTGCAAAAAGATAGGCTGGTTTCTTCCCTTGTTCACCTTCTTATGACAAGCAAAGGCTTTTTTATTCAGTGAGACTTTTAGTCATTAACGTGCTATTGTGTAAAGATCTTGTAATTCTTCTTCGTGGTCTCTGTGCCTTCATACACTAGGAGCTTTAGCGCCTGCGCGGTAGCGTTCGGAAACTTCTAGAGCTTGTTCGTTTGGCGGGAACCCCTCCCCCACGCCGGTACTGCGCATGCTCCTCCCGCCGAGCAACGGTCTCTCCTCAGTTCTTTCTCGTCCGCCGTCGCGTACGGAAGGTTCTTCGGTTTGTTCCTCTGACTTTTGTGCTTGGCTTGCTGTTTCACGGTTTTTACGGAGTTTGGACTGTCTCTGACCTCTCTTTCGGACTCCCCGTTCGGTTTTTGGTGATTTTGGATCTTCCCAGTTTGGCGTTTTCGTCTTATGTCCGCGCTCTTCAAAAAGTGCGTGTCCTGCGGGCGCAAAGTTGCCCTCAACGACGGCCACAAGGAGTGTCTCTTCTGTTTGGGTGAGTCCCACAACACTCGGACTTGCCCAATTTGCCGGGATTTTACTCCCCAAACTCTCCGCAACCGGTCCGCGAGACTTAAGTCTTATTGTTGGGAACAGTCTCTGCGGGCGATAGACGAGACCTCCACTTCCAAAATGGCCGACAAGAAGACGACCACGCCATCGACGGTATCGGCGGCTGCCGTTCCGTCCACCTCGTCGGTATCGGGCTCGGTACCGGCGAGAACGCCGATCTCGGCGTTACCGAGGATCCCGAAGCTGTCGGCGGCTGCCAAGTCAGCGAAAGGATCCTCGACGGCGAGGAAGGCTGAGGCTCCCCTGAAGGAGACGCCTGTTAAGAAGCGCCCTGCTCCGGACGGAGACAAGGGCAAGGAGAAGGAGGAGAAGAAGAAGAAGAAGAAGGAGAAGAAACGCTCCCCGGCTGGGGACGTTCAACCTCCTACTCCTCCTCCTACTCAGCAGCCTTCCAAAGGGCGAGGCGAGTCCGTCGATCTCTCGGACGATGAGATCGAGGACGTTCCCCAACAGCGCCCGGACTCGCCTGTGGCAGACCCTCCAACCCTGGTGGAGGAGCACCACCGCCCTTCCAGCCGTCGCAGGTCGGCCGACCTGCAGCAGAGAGAGACCTCTGCTTCTCCGGAGCGGCGTTCGACCTCCTTCCGGTCCCGGTCCCACTCTTCCGAGCGTCCGGTGGCCTCGCCGCCTCCTAGGGAGACAAGAGAGGAACAACCTCACTCGTCTGCCTCCAGATACACCTCGGCGTCCTACGTGGCCAGGTACGCGAGGGAATCTGAATGGAGAGAGCGCCCGGCCTCTTATCGGTCACATTCACCATCGTACCGGGATCGGTACCATCGTGACCCGAGTCGCTGGGAGACCTTCCGGAGGTCCCGGTCACCTCGTCGACAGCGCGAATCGCGCTCGCCTAGAGGGGACGAGGCTCGGTACCATCGCCACCGAAGCCGATCTCCGTCGGACCGCCGCTCCTTCAGCCGCTCTCCCTCTCCTCGATATCATAGGGCGAGGGAGCCTTCACCTCGATATCGGGCGATATCGCCACCTCCTAGGGTCACTGCAACGGCGACGCGCCCTACGGAGTCGGTGGTGACTGAGCGGGCTAAGACAACGTCAGCCTGCCAGACTACCCCTGTCACCACTAAGAAGGTGAAGTCCGTGGTCAGCCAGCCCAAGCGTGACGCTGCCACTACCACCGTCCCGGCTGCGGAGAAGCCTAGGAAGGCAACACCTGTGGCGACTGCGAAGGAGCCGGAAAGCGAGCGGCGAGAGGGCTCACCGAGCTCGGAGTCGTACGACTTGAGTGCGGAGTCAGAGGTGTCTGAGGCGGCCTCCCAGGAGTCTCCTCCGCTGGGATTCGGGGACCCGATCCCAGATTCTGCTCCAGAGGACGTCCACCAGTTCTCTGCTATGCTGCTCCGCATGGCCACTACCCTCGGCCTTAAGATCGCCGATGCGGAGCCGGAGGACGACGATCCAGCCTTCTCCGTCTTCGAGGAGAAGCAACCTGCCACGGCCCCGCTGCCTCTCCTGCCCCGGATATCCAGACTGGTGAAGGCCGCCTGGGATAGGCCGGCCTCGGCGCAGCCGATACCGCAGCGGTTGGAACACCTCTACAGGGTGCAGAAGGATAACACCGGTTATCTCTTCAACCACCCTGCACCGAACTCTGTGGTGGTCGAGTCGGCACAGACGAAAGGCTCCGGCAGGCAGCACACCACCCCGCCGGATAAAGAGGGCAGGAAGTTGGACGCCTATGCAAGACGGTTCTATTCCGCCGCCTCCTTGCAGATCAGGCTGTCCAACACTCAGGCTTGCCTCGTGGCATACCTGAAAAAGGTGCTCGATCGCCTTCAACCGGCGATGGAGGCGGTACCGGAGGACATCCGCCAAGCCTCCTCGGTGATATTCAACGAGGCCATCTCCATCGCTCGGCAGCAGATGGCCTCCTCCAGGCACGCAGTGGAGATTGCCTCCCGGGTCATGGCGGGATCCATCGGCCTGCGCCGCCATGCTTGGCTGCGGCCGGCCGACATCCAGGAGGACACCAGAAGGAGAATTGAAGATCTCCCCTTCGACGGTGAGGGCCTATTCAATTCGTCCACCGACGAAGCGTTGGACAATCTCGTGAAGGCGAGGTTAACCGCCAAGAAAATCGGGCTACAGCCGGCCACGCAAGCCCGCAGGACCTCCGCCTTCCGCCCATCCTGGCGACGATCTTCCACTTCGTCGTTCCAGCGTTCGGCCCAGTCTGGACAGTCGAGACCGTCCTCCGGCTCGTCGGCCAGACGCACGGTTAGACGACGCCCGACTTCGTCCAAGAAGTCCTCCTCCGAGACAAAGTCTCGGTTTTGACGTGCCTGGCAGGACCTACCAATACCCACTCTTCAGCCTACCATCTGCACTCGGAGACCGACCGACTCTAGCTCGACACCTCGCGGAGTGGCAACATGTCACTACGGACTCTTGGGTGCTTTCCATCGTCCGTCTTGGCTACGCCATCGAGTTTCACGATATTCCGCCTCGAGGCGCTTACTACTCCACCCCGTCGAGTCCGGCCCTCCTGGAAGAGATCCAGTCCCTCCTCCAGAAAGGGGCGATCGAGCGGCTCCCGCAAGAAGCCAAGACCACCGGCTTCTTCTCCAGGTACTTCACGGTACCGAAAGCCGACGGCACCCTCCGGCCGATCCTAGACCTCAGAGTGGTGAACTACTACATCCGCCCCAAGAGGTTCAAGATGGTCACGATACCGTCGATCCTGCCCTTCCTACATCGAGGGGACTGGTTCGCCTCCATCGATCTCCGAGACGCATACTTCCACATCGCCATTCGCCCGCAGCACAGACGGTACCTCCGCTTCACAGTCGACGATATCTGCTACCAGTACAAGGTGCTGCCGTTCGGACTCTCGACTGCCCCAAGGGTCTTCACCAAGTGCATGGCCCCGGTGGTATCCTTCCTGCGGACGAAGGGCGCTTCCGTCTTCCCTTACCTCGACGATTGGCTGTTGGTGGCGTCCTGCAAACAGAGACTTTACCACGACGTCCACATGACGTTGTCACTCCTGACCCGCCTTGGTCTACGGGTGAATCCGAAGAAGTCCCACCTCGAGCCGGCGAGGATCTTGGACTTCATCGGGGCGACGCTCGACTCGACCTCCGCCAGGGCGTACCTACCAGAGTCTCGAGCGCAAACCCTGATCCAGGCCGCCGCTCACGCTCGTACGGCCCCGACGTTATCTGCGAGAAGCGTCCAGCAGCTCTTGGGCTACATGGCTGCGACCACCGCTGTGACATATCTCGCCAGGCTGAGAGCAAGACCTCTTCAACACTGGTTCGTCCGCATATCGATCCCCTGCGAGACGAAGAGACACTCCAACTGCAGCTGCCGGAAGACGTCCGCTCATCCCTCCGATGGTGGCAGTCGCGACACAATCTGATCTCAGGGATGCCTTTCCAACAGCCGACACCGAAGGTGACGGTAACGACCGACGCCTCCCTGTATGGATGGGGTGCCCACTGCGGCGATCTCAGAGTCCGCGACAGATGGACCGACGACGAGACCGCTCTCCATATCAACGCGCTGGAGCTGCTCGCCGTCTGGAAAGCCCTACGGGCGTTCCGCCACGCCGTGGCGGGGCGCACGGTTCTGATTCTGACGGACAACACCACCGCCGTCTGCTACATCAACAGACAAGGTGAGACTCATTCCACGACCCTGCTCCACATCGCGCTCGACCTGTGGGAATGGTGCATTCGCCTGCACACGCATCCCGTGGCGGTTCACCTGGCCGGGCAGGAGAACACCACGGCAGACGCCCTCAGCAGGGACACCTCATCCCATCACGAATGGTCTCTCTCCGGAGAGGCGTTCAGACTGATTCGGGACCGCTGGGGCGAACCATCGATCGACCTCTTCGCGACCAGGGAAAACGCGAAGTGTCACCGATTCTGTTCCAGAGCGGGCCATGATCGTGCCTCCATCGGGGACGCTTTCCAGTTTCCGTGGACCGGGGAACTCCTCTACGCGTTCCCGCCGTTCCCGCTGCTCGGCCGGACAATATCGAAGATCCTCGCCGACCGAGCCGACGCGATCCTGGTAGCCCCGTACTGGCCGAGGCAACATTGGTTCGCACCCCTGCTACAAGCCGCGCGAGACGACCTGCTCCGGTTGCCACCGACACCGGACCTGCTCTCCCACTCCGGCGGCCGAGTCCTCCATCTGGACCTGCCACGCCTGGCCCTCCATGCCTGGAGGATATCGCACTAGACGATCCCGTGCTCGGTACCGTCCTCGTCGCGGCCAGGAAGGAATCCACCCGTCGCAACTATCAATACAAGTGGCGACGCTTCCTGACCTTCGCTAACGAGAGGAGTGAACCGGTATCGCCCGCGGGGCTCTCTACCGTCCTGCATTTCCTCCTGCACCTCCGGCAACAGGGGCTGGCGTTTCCATCCCTGAAGGTGTATCTCTCCGCGATCGTGGCATACCAACCGCCACGGTCGGCTGCCTCGGCCTTCTTCAGGAACGATACCGTTAAGCGGTTCCTGAAAGGACTTCATCATCTCTACCCGCCGGTATCGCCGCCGCTACCGCCGTGGTCCCTCTCGCTGGTGCTCTCGCAGCTGACAAAGCCGCCCTTCGAGCCGATGGCGACCTCGGATGATAGGCTCCTGACCATGAAAACTGCCTTCTTGGTAGCGGTGACCTCAGCGAGGCGAGCGGGTGAGATCACAGCTCTTCGATCCGATGAGCCCTTCACGGTCTTCCACAGAGACAAGGTGGTCCTGAGACCTGACATCTCGTTCCTGCCTAAGGTGGTGTCCAGTTTCCATCTCAACCAGGACATCATCCTGCCTGCCTTCTTCCCGAACCCGACGACACCGTTGGAGCGGTCTCTCCACTCCCTGGACGTGCGTCGGGCCGTGGCCTTCTACATGGACAGGACTGCTTCCTTCCGACAGACGCCGCATCTCTTCGTTTGCTATGGGCGACGTCGGAAGGGCCTCAAAGTGTCCACCCAGCGCTTCTCCAAATGGGTGGTGAGGACTATTCAACTGGCGTATGAGCTCGCGAGGAAGCCTCCGCCAGTCCTGCTTCGAGCCCACTCCACCAGAGCGGTGGCTACTTCTGCGGCCCTCCTGCGAGGAGTTGACCTACATGAACTCTGCCGTGTGGCGACCTGGTCCCAACCATCGACCTTCGTGCGCCACTACAGGCTCGACTGCCGGTCGCGCAGAGATGCCCGGTTTGGACGTGAGGTGTTGGCTTCCGTGCTGTAGGACCTGACCCGCCGTCCGACCGGTAAGCTACACAGTCTCCTAGTGTATGAAGGCACAGAGACCACGAAGAAGAAGAACAGGTTGCTTACCTGTAACTGTGGTTCTTCGAGTGGTCATCTGTGCCATCATACACACCCGCCCTTCCTCCCCTCTTTCTCAGGTCCCTGTAGGTTCTACGGCGGACGACAGAACTGAGGAGAGACCGTTGCTCGGCGGGAGGAGCATGCGCAGTACCGGCGTGGGGGAGGGGTTCCCGCCAAGCGAACAAGCTCTAGAAGTTTCCGAACGCTACCGCGCAGGCGCTAAAGCTCCTAGTGTATGATGGCACAGATGACCACTCGAAGAACCACAGTTACAGGTAAGCAACCTGTTCTTTCCCATCCCTCTCTTGTTACATTTTAAAATGTTTTTAAATGTTTTAACTCAGTGATTGGTTTTAATATGATAACTTATTTAATTTTTAATTGCTTTTGAATATTGCAATGGATTGGGTTTTAGCTACATTGTTTTTTAATTCATTTTGGAAGCCATCTTAGATCCTGCACTGGAAGGCAGATATGATGTTAAGTAAAATGTTTAGTGTCAAGTAGAATAGGTCCAATGAACGAGATTTGCTAATGAAGTCAACATTTACATAACTCCAAGGCTGAAAATTGGATTTCACCCTGAGTGCTGCACTAGATAGTTCTTCAGTCTGATCCAGCACAGCTTTTTCATGTGGTCTTAAGAACACCTGTGACTTAGTGCTTTATGCTAATTCTAATAGCAAGTAGCAGGGTGACAGTGAAGAAAGTTTCCATTGAAACTTTCCACTGAAACTCCATGGAGAGTTTCTCAGAGCTAGAAAGATCAAATATCTCACATAAACCTTGTAAAATGTTAGAGCATCCACTCAAGCCATCCACTGGATTCTTTCACACCAAGTCCATACAGCTGGACAATGTAAGTGAAGTTCTTCTTCATGGTCTCTGTGCCTCATACATTAGGAGCTTTTGCGCCTGCATGGTAGCGTACGGAAAATTCTAGAGCTTAGTAGCTTGGCGGGAACCCCTCCCCCATGCCGGTACTGCGCATGCTCAGCCCGCCGAGCAACGGTCACTCCCCAGTTCTTTCTTGTCCGCCGTTGTGTACAGAAGGTTCTCTTAGTGGCTTGTGCTTCGTCGTCGTATTTTTCTGGTTTTTTGACCTCGGCTCGTCTCTGACATATGGTCTTTGGATCTCGGACTCTACTGTTGGTATTTCGACCCCCTTTCCCCCCTCTTTTTCTTCACTGCCTCTACTCGTTCTTCACCGCGACTCTTCTTCACCTTGAACTGTCTTCTCCATTCCAGACGTTTGTCTATGTCAGCCCTCTTTAAAAAGTGTGTCTCCTGTGGTCGCAAAGTCGCCCTATCCAACAAACATCGCCAGTGTCTCTTTTGTTTGGGTGAGACCCACAACGTCCAAGCCTGCCCAGTCTGCCTGGAGTTCACTCATCAAACACTCCGTAATCGCTCGGCAAGGCTCAAGTCGCACTGCTGGGAGGAATCCCTGAGAGCGAAAGACAAGGCACCGATGTCGGAGAAGGTGAAATCTGCAGCTCTTCCATCATCGACGTCGGCGGCTGCCGCACCCTCTACCTCATCAGTACCAGGCTCGGTACCGATGTTGATGCTGCCAAAGATCCCGAAAATCTCCACTCAGGCTCGGGAAACGCCTGCAGGCTCGCAGGCTTCCACTTCTTCCAAGCCTCTAACAGCGGCCCAGTGGAAACGTCCATCCTCTAAGGGCGTTAAATAAATAAATAAATAAATAAATAAATAAATAGAATAAATGAATCACAGGATTTTCCTGCTGTGATTCTTCAGAAATAAAATAATAGGTCAATTCACTGATGAAAAATTTTTCAACATGATATTCTAGCCTATGGCAATAATAGTGCCAGAGATTTTGTTGTTATGTCTATGCTTTCTTTACCTAAATCTTATAGAGGAATCGGCACAGAATTGTTAATTACAGATGCATAAGCAGTTCCTTCACAGTTACTCGTTTACCAAATTGTATGATAGAAATGTTAAACTAATCTTAAAGTTCATAACTTCCCCTCACCTCAATCTGATTTTTTATCTAGGATACCAGCACTCTGTTCAAACTCTTACATAGTCAACTGACTTCATGGTGTCGGAGCAGAGTGCACCTATGGGTAACTGAACCTCAATTTATAAAGTCTAGTTGATAGGAGATATGAATGCTAATGAAAATGGTGGTCTATAGAATGATGACAGACCACAAGCCATTGACTTCCAGTCTGGGGAGTTTCCAGAAAGAAAGATACAGTTGAGTCAACAAATATTTTACCAGTCTATGCATATGATGGAGAAAAATTACATGTTCCCTACATCAGATAGCAGGAGAAACACTGGGGTATACAATGGTTAGTGCAGAAATCAAAAGATAAAACCAGTCACTGTAGTGATATGCCACATCCTGGCTTTCTGAAATGCACTTTGGAGAATGCTAACAAGAATACAGCGGAAGTCTTGCTTATTCAGTATCTTCTTAACAAAAATGTTATCCTCTCTGACTCAGGAGCATATTGCTTGGTGTAACCCACATCGACGTGCCAGCTGAGATAATTTGGTAAATAGCCACCTAGGTACCTCATTGTGATTTTTTTTTTATTGTATTAGATGCCACTCTAGCTGACCATCTCCAACAGTAACCAGAAAAGCAGGGAGGGAGTATAATGGAGATCACATGATCTCTGATAAAGACAGTGATATCCAAATGTTTAGAGAATTGGTCTCCCTCCACATTCGTGGGTTTGACCTTCACGAATTGGATTATTCACGAGGCACATGCTTGCCTCCCCACAGTTTTCCTCCTCCCATCTCTTGCATTCTTCACCCCAGGCTTGTAAAATGGACATTTTTTTCCTTTTGGGTGAACAAAGCCCTCTCTCACTGCTGAAGTCATGGCTTCTCTGCCATATGGTTGCGCATTCTGCTGTGTATTGACTGCTAATTGATTGGGTGCTCCTTTCTCAAGATGGCCACCAAAGTAATTAGAACTCCAGAACTCCCCTATTCTCTGTCTAAGGGGAAAGTACCGGTAAGCCTTTTAGGTTGTATTTTTCTCCCCACCCCAGCACATGCCAAGGACTGTGACAAATGAATGGGAGTGGAATTGCAGGGGGAGGGAGTTATTCGTGGTTTCTCCACTTTTGCAAGGGTTCTGTGCCCTGAACCCTTGCAAATATGGAGAGGCTACTGTGTATACTTTTATCAATCTTGTATTTAGCTATGGGAGAAAAGCTGTGAAAAAGGAATGCTAAGAAAATAGGGTTTTTTCCATGTTTGGCTTAAGCAGGCTATAGACTACCAGCTAGGGGGTATCTTTTTATTTTGGATTCTCTAATGTGTGCTGCTTTTTCTTACCTTTCTGTCAAGTTTCTGTTTCACCTTTTAAGTTCTGAAAGATGCATCCTCACTCTGCCTTTGCTATTCAGTTTGCTTCCTCATAGCCTTTGCGGAATATGACCCATACTAAAGTACAGTTGAGATAATCAGAGAAGAATTTCTCATATTGTATCCATATGCCCATGTTAGTTAAGCAAAAGGAAAGAATCCAGAATTGAACATCTTCAAATATTGTTATACTGTGGAACACAAAGAAAACAGGTCAAGCTCAGTGTCAGGGAAGATAGTAAAGAAGGCACTGCCAAACATAAAATGTGTAATGCAGTTTTTGATTGGATGATACAAACACAATATAACTCACCAAATATCAATATAATTATTCTGGTTGAAGTAGAAACCATTCCTGTTAGAAGAATTGCATGCGTGCTCTGGGATATACCTCAGAGATATTGATAACCTGTGCAAGCTTAACTTTCTAAGCCTCTACAATCTCTGCAATTACTGTAGTATTTTAGATTCGCTTCACATATTACAGAAATGTTTTGGATACTTTCTTTCATGCTGTATTTACATGTGGTGTATCTCATAAAAGAAGAGAACAATCTTGCAGCATCCTCTAAAACCTCTGGAATTTCTGTTTCCCTACTGAGTAAGGATTAACAGATAACCCTGAGTCCTGAGAATTTGTACAGGTTTAAAAAGTGTCATTTACCATGACTGTCTTCTTACCAAAGGAGCTGTATGAAACAATTATATAAATTACTGTGGGCCAAACAAAATTACCCCTTAAATTACATTAACTGGAAAATAAATTTTGTGTCGTACAGATTATTTTGTGTCCTAACATTTTAATTATGGTGGCTATCTGAAAAATTAAGATTGAAAGAAGAGATGTAAATACTTTAAAGAAAACAAGATTCTTTTATATTGTGTTATAGCTGTTCTAGGTAGAACTTCATAGTCCCTGCAGTACTAACAATAAAATATGGAGTAGATTCTTCTTGAGTTTGTGTGATGTTTTATGGTAAAAAAAAATTACAGCTAGCATCCTGTTGGTTAGTTCCAACTAAAACAGACTTGTTCAATCAGTTGTTGACTTTGTAAGGTCCACTGATTGAATGGGTCCACTCTAGTCAGGACTAACGACAGGATTTAGACTCACATAAGGCTAGTCCCAGCTAGAATATACCCATTGAATCAACATAATTTCTGTATGTGTGACCTTACCAAATTCTTGTTGAAACAATAAGTCTACTCTAATTGAGGCTAACCGTTGGATTTAGCTTATAAATGAGAAATCTGGGTGGAAGTATAATTTATATTTAAAAGCCACCATTATTATGCTTTATATTTGGGAGAAGCCCCATTGAATCAATAAAAGGTAATCATTGAATCAAAAAAGTAACATAAAATCAACAGTATACTCTGATCAATATGATTTAACATGTGATCTTGAAAAGCAAGGTGAAACGATAAAGGCAGTGAAAGGAGAGACTGCAGTAATAATAATAGAAGTCAGTGATAATATACATTTTTGAAAGTCACAAGTATGTGTAATGTCAGTATGAGTAGGATTAAATAGTAGGGAGGAAAAAATAACATGTAAAAGGACTAATATTAAAAGTTAGTTTGCCTAATTGAAGAAAATGGAAATCGAATATGAATTCTAATAAAAGAAGTGTATGTCTGCAGTAATAGAGGCAAAGAAGAAATTTAAACAGCAAATTGCTCTAAATACAAAATGTAATAATTATGAAAGCTGGTCCAAGAGGCATTAGGACTAGTAGATCATGGAGGTTTAAAGGGAGCATTTAGAGAAGACAGGGAAATTGCAGAGAAATGAAATGAATTATTTTCATATGTGTTGCCTGCAAAAAAGGAGGGGGGGGATTAGAGAGGCAAATACATGAAATGTTATTTCAGGTCATACTTTGGACAAGCTAGATTAACTAAAGGACAAAAGAATCATTTTTATAAACAACTGGCAGACTTAACATGAGCAAGTCACCTAATATAGATGATTATCATTTCAAAGGTGTTAGAAAGAAATCAGAGATAAAAATGGCATTGAAGAAATCATTTCCTCCATATGAAGAGTGTGTGTACAGCCTAAAGAGAGGGAAAGATGGGTAGGTTTCAGCTGGTGGTAGAGTGCATAAAAATATTAGAATGCCCTTCCCCCATCAAAAGAGTCACCACTCTTAGATTTAGTATACTGTAGCTTTTATACTATGTTTAGTTGGAAAACTTTGTTGAAAGATTTTGTAAAAGGAAAAGAAGAATGGGTAGTGAGGATCTAAATATATAGAGTTAGATCCATTGGCAGCTGTTTGCTGTCAATGAGACAGTGAATGGGTTCCAAATTTCCATTTGAAATTCTAAAGATCTATCTAAGATATGGAAAACTATCCCTAAAATTGGTTCATTATCTTGGATAAGTCTTTTAAACCTTGGACTAAAACACAGAATGGATTCACTAACTATCCTTGGTTGGATCTTGACTTTTGCTATCTTCTGAGCAAGTCTTCAATTTTTAAAATAAACCATTGTCCTTTTTATAGCTTTCTTGACTCACCTTATTCTCCATCCTGGCATCATTGACCTTGTTTATACTTGTCCTAATTAATCAGTTGCCCACTTATCTTTAAGTTGAATTTGATACTACTGCAGTTCCCAGTCGGTTGAGTACCGCTGAAATCTCACTCTGGATCTTGTGTGCCACTGAGGATAAAAGCCAAGTTCAGCTTCTCTCTAGTCAGTTTTTTATACCTAAAATGATTGTTTTGAAAATGAGTAATTTGAAAATTATTGAAAGTCATCTGCTCTTAGAATACTCAAAAACTTCTCTTATACCAAGAAAAATAAATCAGTTGGTAAAATTGGTGGGCTACCTAGTAAATAAATGTCTATATGAAAAGGTAACTGATTTTTTTAAAGAGGAAAAGTTTGGATAATGACATAGAAGATACAAGTTAGAGATTAGAATGAGGGACATCAGTAGATATTTGTCCAAATTGATTTTGGGATATTTCTTCAGCAAAATTCGGAAAGGCCACAAGATTGGGTGCACAGAAATTTACAGGGAGACATGATGGGCAAGATGAAGTTTTCTTTAAGCTTCTGCCCATCTGCTATCTTTCTTCTGCACCCACTCATTCCCACATACTTTTCCCCACTTCACTGGAAACTAGTCAAATTGCCAACTAAAGAAAAAAGTACACGTGCGATCTCATATTGATATGTATTTCATAGTTTTTGCAGGGAGGATACAGAGAGAATGCTTGTTTTTGCATATATCTGCCTTGCTTTCTCCTCATCTGTCATTAGCGCAAAAGTCTATTATCTCTTGGGTTGCCAGCAGTTCTTCACCACATGTTCATGAAACATGTAGTTTTCAGAGAGAGAGAGAGAGAAGTTGCATCCCTCTTTAGTTTGTTCATTCTCACTGTCCCCCTCGTGTTCCTGAGGACTAGCCTTGTATTTCTGAATAGGAGTGATATCTGTTGAATAAATGGTTTTATGCCTTTTAGCTTAAATTGTTAGCATATTTTACTCATCAGATCTATTCATAGCTGAATTCTGTCTCTAAATCAAGGATATTATCTGGTAAAAGATTATAAAAATAGATGAAGTTGTGAAAAGATTTATTCTTATTAGGACTGTATGTCTCCTGTAATATCAGTTGTGGCAGATCTTGAACATACTGAGTTTCCTAGGATAGGGACTTGGTTTGGCAGCACCGTAGGATATTATTGACTAGTGATCATTGTTTCCTTCATGTATTTACTATGAAATATGAATATGACTATATACATGGAGAAAGACTATGTATGAGCAGCTGGTCAGTGTGTAGCTTTTGCTATGATCAAAACCCCTGTGCAAACAGCCAGTAATCTTGCCCTGTTCATGTGAGTCACTCTTGTGGGTCCAGCAAATAGGAAGATAAGCTGCTGAGTGCTAACACTCAAAACATTTTTCTGAGATTGATTACAGATATTCACTTTGCACAAATACAGTCTGTTACAACATATCTGTTGTGCACATTCAAGTCATTTCCAACTTATGGCAACCCTAAGGCAAACCTGTCACAGGGTTTTCTGGAGCTGGGAGTGTGTGATGCTCCCAAAGTAGCCAGTGAGGAATTGAACCCTGGTCTCCAGAGTCATAGTCCAACACCCAAACCACTACACCAAACTGGCTGTTTACAAAATACCTACCCCAAGGGTTTTCATTCTTGTTCTTCTAAGCCTAATTACTTAACCAGATCAGTATAAAATAAGTGACAATCAGCTGATGAATTTTGCTTTTGGTTAAGGCATTGTATAGGGCTCAGAACTAATTCACACAGTCAGCGACTAATGACTTGGCATGGCCAGCTGCATGTTACAAGATGATTCCATAGTAGTGTTGATGATCCTAGCCTTTGGGCCATTTGTGAGGATACCAGCTCTTCTTGAAGTAGACTTTGAAGCAAAAGCCCTGGGACCATTCAGGTCCTCAGAGCTCCAATACTAGTCCTATCAGGATTATGAAATATTAGTGTGTCATGAGTTCATAATGTTCACACATAGCAGCTGATAGAGTTGTGGTTTGAAACCAAATATGATTTATCTCATGTCACTATTGTTATTTCTACTTCATTTATTATACCTGAAACAAAGCGGTAAGTCTGGTTTCATGGTTGGAACGGCAAGAAAACTTGACATGGGGACACAGGATTATGTCTTCACTTAGGTGTGCTGTCTTTCAACCTATCCTATCTTACTGTATTGTGGTGGTTAAATATAAAGCTGTAAACATGCAACTGTGTAGGTCACCCATTCAAGGAAAGGAATGTTAAATGAATCATATTAAACATACAGGACATGCATCTAATACAGTTGGGTAGACCTCAGGCTTTGGGGTCAGGTCTGCTTTGTTTTCTGTGAAAATCATGAAGGTCCATTTTCCAGTCCTATTGGCAGAATAGTACTTAAGAGGATAGGCACAGAACTGTGGAAGAAGGTTAACCTAAGACTTTTTCCCAGTACCAGAACTGGAACTCACGTAAACATTCCTTTGCACATTAGTCCACTCCTGTCCTGTCCTTGCCCCACTCTTCCTTATTTTAAACAGCCTACTTTAAGAGGGGAAAGTCTAAATTATTAAATTATTAAATTAATGGTGGGTTCTTGGATGCCAGTGCCTTTCATCCTAGCTAATATAGGCAGGGGTGAAGGAAACTGCAGCCCCAACAACATCTGGAGTATCAGTATTTTCCAGCCTTGTACTTAAGAACCAAGAGCCATAAACCCTTGCTAATCTGCAGTAAATTACTTGGATGTTTCCTGGATCCCAAACTGTTTTCTGCCCTTTCCTTATCTAAGACACCAAACACAGGTAGATTGAAAGAAAAAAATGATGGTGCACAAAAGTTTGAATATGCAAATACACATGTGAATTAACAAAATGGAACCAGAGATGCTAGGAGATGGAATCCCTTCATAGGACAGTCAAGAAGTGGAAAAAGTAAAAGAAGAATGGGCAGAGAGAGAGAGAGATAAGAACATGACAATTAGCCCATAGTCAATAGAAAAATGTTAACTAGAATATGAGATTTGTTTTATTTATTTAATGATAATGAAAGAGTCAATGCAGAGGACTGAGAAAGGAAGTCACGTGTTCACGATAATTAGCCTAAATTTTGTGGACAAAAAGTATCTGGAAGAGATCGTGTTGATGGGTGTAATGGGACAGAAGGAAAACTGTAAATGATTCTTCACCCAGTGGTACCCTGAAGAAGTTGGAAGCCCATAGATGCACAGCTGGATGGATCTGATATCCAATTGTGGATCTTCAATACAGTTTGATTATACATTAGAGCAAGGTATTGCTGTAATCAGTGCAAAAGAAGATTTTATTTGTTTAGTTTATAGATGCTTCATCTATACTACACAGATGAAAGCAAAAAGTAGAGCTTGTTCTTGTTGGGGTAGGTAGGGCAGAGTCCTTAGGCAAGTACATGCAGTTTATTCACCTCCTCTTCATCCCCACTATTGCTTCTGCTGCTTAACTTGCCTCTCAGTTTGATCCCAGTCTGCATCACCATGCTGAGGAGAGGAGACGGTCATTGATTCTTCTTTGGTCTTCTCATTTCTCAGTTGCTTCAGGAGGGCAAGTGATCAGCCAGTAACAAAAAAGAGAAGGAGAGAGAGGACTCTGAGGTTTCAGGAACTGAAAATGGGCCCCCTGCTGGTCTACAGGCCTGACTCCCAGTGCTAAGTCTTGTTGCTAAGGCCAACAAATGAGTCTTGATTGAATATGTGTGGGAAGAAGGAAAAAGGAAAGAATCAGAGATAATGTTGAAGTTTCTTGAATAGAAGACAGAGCAGCATTATCTGTTGGAAGAGAAAGTTAGAAGAAAAATGTCAACAGTAAAATAAAAACAAAACACACAAATAACATAAAAGCCTTGGAGTGAATGGAAAGCAGTACACATCTGTATTGTAAGCAGTTGAGACTATAGAGAAGGAAATGGGCAGTGAAGCTAGAAAAACTGGATCCTGTGTGTTGCTCTTTACATGAATGAGGCAGATCTGGCTTTAAACAAATGGGTTTATCTCCATCAGTTTAAATTTATTAGTAAGAAAATTGTTGCACAGCTTTGCAAATATATGTTCTGCTTATTTTAAACAAAGCAAACAAAAAGAGCTTTGATTGTGCCTACATGCTAAAACTGGGACCAAACCACGAGGCAAGTTAATGGGAAGACAGAAGCCTGTGTGCTAAATATTAAGCAAATATTAATTAAATATTAAGCCTTAGGCCAAATTAAGCCCTATCTGTTGCCAACCTCAGGTGGATTGAGGAATGTGGAATAGCAGCACTTGTAGCAATGGTCATGACCGAATACTGTAACACATGTTACACTAATAATGAACTCAAAAATCTAATCTGAGAACATTCATGTTGGATGGGGATTTTTAAAAACATTTTGGTTGCCTAAAGTGCTCTTTAGGAAGTTTAGGTTCCCTTCCCCAATCTGGCACAATCCAGATGTATGCAAATTCCACAGTCCAGTGGCTGAAGCTCATGGGATTGGTAGTCCAATATTTCTAGAAAATGCTAGGTTGGGAAAGAGTATCCTTATAGCATGGTTTTAAAAAAAAAAACGTGCGTTTAAGTTTTGCCACTGATATGCTGAATCTCTCTTCTTTCCACTCAGCGTTCAAACACCGTGAATTGTTTAAGAGGAAATTGTATAATGCTTTAAAAAAATGTGTCAAAGGGCTTCAGAAATTTCCTTAAACTATACTTAGAACATGTTACACAGTCCATCAAATAGACTAATGTCATCACCACTTTTGAAATGGAATTCCATTGTGTCTTTGACCACCACCACCCCAAAAAAATCAACGCAGATAACTGCATTACCTTAATTAGCTATTTCCATCTCTGTATTTGACAGTGCTTCTTTTGGGGAGAAGGGGATGTGGCTTTGGCCCTTCTCTTCCATTATGAAATGTCTCTTTAGCAGTATAGCTGTTGAGATACTTCCGATAGAAAATGCATTTGTGTTAATGGGCTCATTAGCAATGCAAGAGAATAAAGCAAATAGAGAAGGGATATTTCCAGATTCAAGATGTTAGCTTTCATTTCTGTTTAACGTAAACAAACCTGTCCTGGATTCCTGACAGTTTCTGGTCTGTTTGACTGGCTGGTTGGATGGCAACTTCTGCAATTGAATTTAGCAAGTAAAATGAATTGCATCAGAGATTTCATCTTCAGCATGAGCAAAAGGTTGAAGGCCACTTGACCCAATTCATTGTCATTTTTTAGAGAGCTCACATAGGTAGAAGTATCTGAGGGTAAAGCATTGCTACTTCAGTTGTGTTTTGTATGTGGTTGGCAATATTCAAATACAAAATGAACTGTATCTGAGCAATATTTATATTATGTTATTAAACAAACAAAAAAATATCCTACACATACAACCACAGAGGCTGTTCATGGTGGTTGTTAGTTGACAGGATCAAAAAACAATTCAAAGGAACCATTTAAAACACATACAAAAATGTAAAACAACTGTACAGTTCTGAATCTGAGGACAAGGAAGATAGACACTGATAAAGCCAACATGCAACAGGTATTTAACTTGATGTGACAGTATGCCCAGCAACATGTGTGTCTCTGTCTGTCCGTCCATCCATTTATGCACATAGGATCTAGTCGTATTTATTTATATGTTTAAAGTATTTCTGTATTGGCTCCCAGCCTACAAGGACTCCTGAGGCAATGAATAAATAAAGACCAATTAAAGCAATGCAAAGATAAAATATTTTAAAAACATACTAATATACTCTTTAAAAAACTCCTAAAAGTTGACTAAAACAATCCTAGAATCCCATTATAAAACAGTTAAAACAGCAGTTTCAAACACTGACTGCCATGTGGCTCTTGTGAGGCAAAGAATTCCACAGCCTCGGTACCATTGACAAGGTCTGGCCTAGATGGGGAAAGGAAATAGAGCCTTCCTCCCACTACAGTGTGCAACCAGACCATATGGCTACTGGGACAGTCTTTCAGACATCCATTACCCAAACCATGTAGGGTTTAAAGATTTAAAAAAGAACAATCAATTGGTCTCATAGCCAGCTCAGAGTTGTGAAACTGATTCAGTTCTGGTATTATATGATTCATAAATGAGCTCCTCTCAGCACCCTAGTCACTGTTTTGCACCAGTTGTTTCACTTAAAAATTGGTGCCCAAGTACCAACCATCAGCCCTTCAATGGAGAAATAGGGATGAGGTAAAACTGAGAAATGTTTGCAAAATGAAGCAGAAAAAATAGAGACAGGTATTATTTCTGCCCTGCATAATTCTGAAGGTGAAGCAACAGACAAGTTTAGACATTACCTAACAGTCTGAATTTGACTTAGTTTTGCCAGAAGATTTTTCAAATAATAGTCTTTATCAAAAGTGCCCAACGCCCTTCTGATAGTGACATGACTGCATGTACTTCTTTGGCCTGAGTTGTCCTTTTCACATGTGCCTTGACACATACACCCGATCACCAGATTTTCCTCCGTGCCACTTACGTACAAATTATTTTTTCCACTGTGTCTAGCAGCAGAGAAAGTGATCTGCAGTGGAATCACGGAGGAAGATGGTGAAGAGATCCAATTCCTCTCCTAGAGATCCTTTCCTTGCTGAGCAGCAAGAGGAGGGGGGGAATACTCTCCATTCAGCAAGGAGAAATGATTGCTGGAAGTGTGGGTGTGTCCACGTACATATGCACATGCATGCCAGCATTCCTGAATCCAGTGCCCTAAGCCCCAAGGAGGACTGAAAACATTGCACTTTTCTGTTTTACATAGTCTCACTTTCAGGCTAAATTAGAAGAATTATAAATGTGTGCTGTTGATGAAACACGATTAATAAAAAAGGATAAATGTAGAATCAGATGAAACACTGGAAACTGGCTTATTCTGTAAATTGCTCCATCTAAACATTAATGTTAGTGGTTATGGTCTAGCTTAGTCTTGGCCTTTTGGTATATCTAAAGTGAAGTTCATCAATGGTGCCCGAGTCACAGAAGAGGAGATGGGAGAAAGTGTGGGTGAGTGAAAGGACACTCTTCCAAAGTGAGATGACTGTGCTCTGTCCATGGCTTCCTACGCAAAGGAGAATCTATATATTTGAGAGGGTGCAAAGTTTTTCTGCTACTTGATGCTGACACTAAACATAATTCTGGAATAGTAATAGCACAACTTATGTATGTTTACCCCAATGTTTTGTTTCATTCGCTCGAAGTATCACTCATGCTTCTCAAGACAGC